>CALNHX010006475.1:0-61914 GCA_940337035.1 Agriotes lineatus | reverse complement strand
TTTTTGCCTCCACCTCGTCGATCCTTCCTGTCAGCTCGTAGTAAGTTGAAGCCAGGAATGTTAATCCCATTGTCTACGATCGAGCGATTTAACCAAGTTTCCGATAGTAGTATGAAAGTAGGTTTTAATCTTTCTACGAACGCCAATAACTCGCTGAATTGTGATAGTAGTGAGCATATGTTAGTGTATAAATAAGATATATGAATATTTGTGGTGATTAGTTTTTTGGAGGAGCGAGGGTCACAATTTTGGGAGTACCCCGTATATACTTAATCGTGAGGTGTTCTTCTCCATTACTTTTTCTGTCCTCCAGTTCTTTACGGAGACCATGCAAATAGTCTCTTTGCATGGGAGTTTGATCATGAAACATTTTTACGGAGAACGCACTTGACACTTTATCTTTCCGTTTCAAGACATTGATAGCATCCCACTGCCTTGTAAAGCTAACTTTTAGTAGACATTTCGAACTATCTTGCTTTTTGCCAAGTCTAGTTACTCTAATGTTATTTGTAGAAACATTTGACACCGATTTAATAATATCTGTGGTTTTTTGTAAGTCGTGTTATATACGCAAATCGCTCGAGTCGGAAGTGCACTCGTCGATGCCAGTTATAATAACATTGTAAGCCCTGCTATTTCGATCTGAGATTTCAGCGATTCAAGTTTCAGTATATTTGGAACCGGGATTTACAGTTGCAGAAGCGGTAGCTATGGTGGTTTTTTGTAAATTTTCTATTTCTTCTTTAAGTTTTAAAACTAAGGTTTTTAATTCATTCCACTCCATACGCTCGTTTTCGCATAGCTTGCAGTGAAAGATAATTGTACGGTCCTTGACCGTCAAAACTTGAATCTCGCCACGCGACAGACCGGAGCAGGTGGTATGCAAAGAAACTTTGCATTTATCGCATTTCAGCTCTCTATCCAAGCAAGTATTAGCGGAAACCATCTATTTGATCTCACGGTATAAAGCAGAATTTTTAATTGTTTATTTAGAAGGCTAGGCCCACAAACAATATTGCATGTCGCTAAATTCCCCATATACTGATCTAACCTCAATTTATTGCTAACAACGTCGGATATTAAAAAGTAAGAATCAAACAAGAAACGCATTCATATTATTTTAACAGTCTATATATAAGTATTTAACTGTACTCAAATGTTGTATTTGCTTCTGTTTCAGTTCGATTTTAAACTTTAGGTCACTTACTGTCATAACCATTGTCTTCTCTAATTTCATCTTAATTCCAAATTCTTCTAGTGTGCTTTATCAAATTTCTATTTTTTTTTGCAAATCTTGATGTTTATCCGCCATTACTACCACGTCGTTTGCATTTGCAGTTTTCTATATCCTACACATTATTTGGTCACTTTTCCTGAACACTTGTTAATTATGTCATCTATAAATATGTTAAATAACAGTGGGTTTAACATTCTTCCCTGTCGGAGTCTCTCTGTTGCAATAAAAGCTTCTGATTTCAAGTTTTTCCTGATTACATGATTAACATTATTTGTATAGAGATTTTTTATGGTGTTTATTAACTTCGGCTCTATCCTCCTTTTGTCTAGGCTTTCCCATACTTTTTCTCTTGGGACCCTGTCAAATACATATTCTAAATCCACAAAAGCAAACATTGCTTCTGCGTTTTGTTGCGTTACTTTCTCGATTATATGTTTAAAAACCCACTCTGTGCCTTGTTCAATGCACTTTCTACTTGTGATCGTAGTTTTTTATTCAGTACTTTTTCATATACTCTCATAGGTGAGCTTACCATTATTATTCCTTTACAGCTACTACACTGTTTGCTGTCTCCTGCTTTATTTTGGTTCATATACTGTCTGAGGCTTTCGCGGATACTCGAATTATTCTTCTTAACATAGAATTTCGGCTCAGACCGCGTAATATTTCACTAACGTTTCGCAAGAGCTTACAGCTTGCACCATCAGAGTGAAAGTCGCACTAAGCACCGAAGGAAAAAAGGTAAAGGTTATTTCAATTCCCCCAACTGGGGGCGGGCCGCTATAGGGACCTTCCGTCCCTCTTCAGCCAAGAACGGAAAACTCGGGATGGGCGAGAGAAAGGAGGAGTGGAGATTAGAAGAAAGGTCAGGAAAGGTGGAGAAATACTGCCCCGGCATTCACCTCAGAGAAGGTACTCTCTTGACTCAGGAAAACCACCTAAAAACCTGAATCAAGGCAGGGGGCCGCAGGAATCGAACCCACGACCTCCCGAATGCTAAGTGGACGTGCTACGCAGTAAGCCACGGAGCTCGGTGCACACCGAAGGTCGTTGTGGAGCTCTTTATAGTCCACTGTGCCAGGCGCGCGGAGTGGCGTAACGCTCGTTGGTCGTCCGAGTGTAACCTAATCCGTGGGGCTTGGCCGTATGACGCACAGTGATTGTAATGCTTTAGATCGTGTATCACAGGGGTCCACGTTTTACTAAGCTTAAAACCATCTTTCCTGTTGATATTATTTGGATGTTTTTCTATTTCTATGGCTTCAAGTATCACTCGCGGGAGGTAGTGAGGTATTCTGGCAAGTACTCTGGCGTGCTCAAATTCTAAAGTGATTATTAAAATAATCATTCGGTTATTAATATCATTCGAATGCAAATAATTCGGTTATGAAAATTGTCCGGTTATGCCCATCACTAATATGAAGCATAACTTTGCTGGCGTTTGATATAACATCGATTGGGCGGTAGTTTTCGCAGTTTAAAGACGACTCTTTCTTGTGCAGGGTACTAGAACTGAAGTTTTCCAATCTTTCGGCCAGACACCTGAGCTCCATACATTGTCACATATGGAGAGTAACATATCAATGGCTTCGTCAGTAAGCTTTTGTATAATTTCAGAAGTGATTCCATCAATACCGGCTTTATATACAGGGTGCCCGGATTTCGTAGGGACAAAATGGGTAACTTTTGTATTTGAAGAGATAGAGAGATGGTTAAATTAGCAAAAAGGTGCAGGTTTGAGAGCTCATTAAGAAAACATCTTCAAATTTTACTTGTCATGGCACACTTGTCTAAAAGTTAAAAAAAAAAGATCTCCTAATTTATTTTATATGCCGTAACTTTTTTGTTACTTAAGATATTGAGATGCGATTTGAATTAATTTGCATGGTAATTTAAATACATTTATTGGCAATTAATAAAACCAATTTTATTTGTGCAAAATTTTAGTAATCTAACCTAACCTCAAAATTTTAAATTGGTACCGTACAATTTTTTTGGCCCTTTTAAGAGAGGATTTTTTTCTGAATGCAATGATGTATTACATGATATGGAAACTTCTTCAAAATTTTTAAAAACTGAGCTTATTCTTTTACAGACAGAAATCGCTAGTGCCATGATCACAATAACTTTGTTTTTTGTTTATCACGTTATCTGTGAAATTATGTTTTGAAACAAAAAGCAGGCTTATCATCATACGTGCCTGTCAGTAGTGTGAGTGTTATTACTTCAACTTATAACGGAAAATTTTGAAAATATGATGTATTTTGTGCTTGTATCAAGTGCTACAAGAACGCAGAACTTACACGTCAAACATACGGAACACACTGACACTACTGGAAGACACGTATGATGATAAGCCTGCTTTTTGTTTCGAAACATAATTTCACAGATAACGTGATAAACAAAAAACAAAGTTATTGTGATCATGGCACTAGCGATTTCTGCCTGTAAAAGAATAAGCTCAGTTTTTCAAAATTGTGAAGAAGTTTCCATATCATGTAATACAACATTATATTCAGAAAAAAATCCTCTCTTAAAAGGGCTAAAAAATTGCACGGTACCAATTTAAAATTTTGAGGTTAGGTTAGATTACTAAAATTTTGCACAAATGAAATTGGTTTTATTAAGTGCCAATAAATGTATTTAAATTACCATGCAAATTAGTTCAAATCGCATCTCAATATCGTAAGTAACAAAAAAGTTACGGCATATAAAAGAAATTAGTAGATTTTGTTTGTTTTTTAATTTTAGACAAGTGGGCCATGACAAGTAAAATTTGAAGATGGATTCTTAATGAGCTCTCAAACCTGCACCTTTTTGCTAATTTAACCATCTCTCTATCTCTTCAATTACAAAAGTTACCCATGTTGTCCCTACGAAATTCGGGCACCCTGTATAGATAATATTAACACAACATTAATACAACCTCCCAATCTCTGGGTATCTTCGCTGTCTGCCAGTTTGTATTATTTATATCAGTGAATAGTTCTGTTCCTTTTTCCACCATGTTCTTGAACATTTCTGACGTGATCTTGTTGTTACCCGGCGCTTTACCATTTTTTCAACCACCTGATTGCTTTCTTCCTTAGTTATTGTTTTCTTCTCGTTACTTGTTAATATCCTGTTTTCTTCTTTATTTTCCTGTGGACTTAATTCTGTTCCATTTAACAGTGTTTTGAAGTACTCTTTCCATCACTTTGCTTTCATCTCTTAATATGTCTTCAGTTTATCTTTTAATATTTATTTCTTCCTGTTTCTTACCCTGACGTAACGGCTTAATCATTTTAAAGAATAGTTTCTGATTTCCATTACTATCCTTCTCTAATTTATTTCCGAATTCTGCCCAGCTATCTTTCTTTGTTTCTTTTATCATATATTTAACTCGTTTCCGTTGTTGTTTGTATCTCTCATAATTTTCTGTTACTCTATTTGCTAAGCGATTTTTTCATGCCTGTTTTTTTTCTTTATTTGTTCTTTAATTTTCAAACTCCACGCCGGGCCGTTTGTTGTCTGTTTTTATTATTCTTGCACATTCCACAAGCTTTTTTAGCAGCTTTTATTAAAATCTTCCTATAAGACATCGATACTTGTTCTAGGCTGCCTTTCGCACCTCTCCCTTGTATTTTTTTAATACTTGCATCTACTAATTCTTTATATTTGTTTGCTATTTCCCTATCTTTCTTTCGTTTTTTCTTATTTGGTTTTCTACTTTGTTATTATTAGTCCTTATCACTGCCATCAGCAGGAAATCATCGCTCCTTATTTCGTTGCCTCTTTCAACCATGATGTCCATTATATCTATTCTATTTGTTTTTTCTACTGTTACTCGTATGTAGGCAATGATTGACTTTTTCCTTCTACTTTTTACTTCACGTGTATATTTGCGTATTTCCTTATGTTGGAACCATGTGTTTAGTGTTATTAGATTAATATGTATTAAGCAGAAACCTAACAGTCGTGTGCCGTTGTTATTTCTTGTCTTCTCCATCATTACCGGTGATTTCCTCATATAGTTCTCCTTGCTTCCCTACTCTGCGGTTAATATATCCTATCAGGTATACTTTTCCGTTTGCCTTTTCTATCACTTCATTCATTTCTTGCCAGAAATTGTCTTAAGTTCTTTTTTCGCCCTGATTTGGCCTGTATGCTATTGTTATAGTAGTACTGTCATAAATCTTTTGGGATGTGGTTCCCATTTGCTTAAATTTTGATATAAATCTTTGTGTATTATACATCCTACTCCAACCGCTCGCTCCTTCTTTGCAACTCCACTATACATGGAATTTATTTTAATAGTTAACATAAGCGTTTCGTTTCTATGCCACCATTTAATCATACAGGTTATTTCCATAGTTACAAATGAAATCAATAGATTAGAGCGTGTATTTTACTAGTTAACAGAGGAATTATTACTTGTCAAAAAGACAATTAAAAGTTATCCTAATGTATACTACTGAAGAAAAGATACAACACACAAGTTGTACCTAGGTATCTACTTTTTAGTTGCATACCTACATTCCGGTAACAAAATTAAAGTTTCTTATTAGCAAGTACCTAATTAAAATTCGTATGTTAACTCGTAAAATAGACGCTCTAATCTGTAGATTTTATTGGTAACTATGGAACTGACCTTTATGATTAAATGCTGGCATAGAAACGAAACTGCTATCTTAACCATTAAAATAAATTCACTGTATAATATTACATGTCCATTTTTTATCTTCATTTGTCCCTTTCCTTTTTTATTTGTCTCTGTTAATCCTAAAATGAGTGCACTTGATGTTTCGAATTCCTTTTCCAAGTCACATTCTTTCCCGTTAATACTCTTGATATTCCATGTAGACATTTTTCATGTATTTTTATATATATATTTTTTCTAATTTTTGATTTGCGATTCCTTTTGTTGTTATTTTTTCTGTTTTGTCAGTCTCGTAATTACCTTTTCCATTGCCATTGGTGTTTTCGTCCTGTTTCCGTTTATCTAAGTTATCTAGTTTTTTCCATGTTCGTTTAAAATATTTTTCTTAGCTGTGCTAATCTTGGATCTTCTTCAGGTGATCTAGTGCTAACAGTTCTTTTATTTTGATGCACTCATTTCTTCCGTTTCCTTGTCTTCTTCGTCGCCTCGCTTTTTATTTTCGTATATTTAATCATTCACTATTAGTTTATTGTACTTAATTACTGCTTTTCACCCTTTTGCTCTTGCTTTTTTTAGTATTGGAACTAGGCGTTTTCTTCCCTCCTGAATTTCATTTGTGAAATCCGCCTTAATCCGTATATTTGACCCTTTTGGGTTTTTGTACTTTTTAGGATTTCAATTTTCTTCCGTAACTTCCATAACTTGATTATAATTGGCCTTGGGCCTTGCTGATTGTATTTTCCAATCTTTCTTATTGCTTCAAGATCACTGTGTATATCAGTGTTTACTACGTGTTTTTGTACGTTTGTCGACCTTCCCCGACGTTCTTCTAAGTGGTCATACTTTCTCATTTTATTTATGGATTCATTCTGATCGTTGTTTCAGTTCAGTTGTCACAATTGGTGAAATTTTCAGTTGTTGGTTCAGTCTGGTGTGCTGCGATTTGGAGAAAACGTGAATATTTTAGGTTATAGTTTTTACTTGCACTAATGTCATTACTTAACGTTTCATAATCTTTTTGTTAATCTTTGCACCGACAGAATAGCGTAAATAGTTGAAAATTTTATTTGTAACAACTGTGTGTAATAAGTTTGTAATAATGGACTAAAAGTAGCCTTATAGTAGACGCTTAATCATGAGTGTGTTCGAAACGGCTATTTGCGCATTTTCACATACTATACAAGCTTTGTCTAATTGTAATACCATTAATATTCGGTTCCAGTATACATTTTACTATTACAAACTAGCGTGTCAGATTGCAGCAAAACTTTAACTACAATATTTTACATACGTATGTACACACACCTAACACACAATGGTTGCTACGCAAGCACGAAAGGGGCGCTCCAACTTTGTATCTCGTAACTCGGGGCAGGTTGAGCACTACACCGCTAAGGTAATAAGAGGTTAACGATTATACATACATACATACATGTAGGAACATTACTTATTTAATATTTATATGAGATACATATACCGGTTGCCTAAAATTGCAAGGAACATATAGCATAAGTGTACTATACTCGGGCCGCCGAACAGATAGAATGGAGCAGGCAACCCAAATAACATATTACAAAGGTCACTTGATAATATTTTAATTATAATTACCAAAAAGGATCGGAGATGCCGACCCTTACAATTAGAACTAATTTCAATAATTGTCATTAAACAACTTTTTGAGGTTATGATGCAAATAGAAATGTCGACCAACTTAAAAGTCAAGCCTGACATTTGTGCACTTGTAATTGAAAATGTTTAGGCCTGTGGCATGGCTCTTTCTAAATCTCATTATTGCCTGCGGCGTCGAAACCAAAACACGTTGCCCGTGATATGGTTAAGTTTGTAGCGTTTTTTCTTTGGAGTTCCTTTATTCAACCATTTACAAGGACTAAATTGTGCATCTCTACTGCTGTTTTCAAAGTTACATGCAAGTATAAAATATTGACTTCTAAAGTAGTCTCTTAAGGAAATTTTAATTATTCATAGAGCTGCCTGCATTATGGGTAACCGTAAGAAACTAATTCGTAGTCAAGGACGTGAAAGAATCTAAAGCGACTATTGCAATTTTTCTCAGTCGTTTTGCAAGAACGAGTGACTAAAGCAACCGATGTTGGCCTAAATACTATTAGAGGAGCCCAACAAAGTGGCGGAAGAAAATTTACTTCTCCAAAAAAACAAATTACTAAACTTACCCCAGGTCATCTGTCGATCAATATAAAGAAAAAGTAATCCCAAGTGTGACTTTGCCATAAAAAGAGACCTACAATGAAAGCTGTATTCGAAGTCGAACAAAATGAAGGGGGGTGTTAATTTCACTGAGAAATTACATTCCTTTGGGCGAGTGGTACATAAAATGGGTTTTCAATAGAGAAAATGTCAAGACAATAGGCACGTTCTAATAGAAAAGAGAGAAACTCTGACAAAACGTGTTGATTTTTTAAGAAAATGTAAATATACTCTTATCTGATTTACCTAATGAAGGTTTTGGTTCTCAAAAGTTTTGTCTAGACATGAATGCAATTTTTTCTATATGTGATTAATTTTAGTTAAGCTATTACTGATGTTATTATACACTTATTTAATTTAATGACCATACATATGAATTAACCTTTATATGGTGTTTAGTTGTATTTTAGCAGTTCTAACTTTTTTTATTACTTCATTGGAGACCATATTAGATGAATTAGAAAGAGTAAATCAGAAGCTTTTCATAAAAACGGCATTAAAGGAACTGCGAAGTTTCCAAAGGAGATTATGATTTGCGGCTGCATGTCAGCTAACGGACTGTTAATTTATTTATTATGTACACACTGGGACGTAAATAAATCACTATCAAAGTTTTATTGCTCCAAATAATGTTTAAATAATAATTTACCCATTATAGAGGGGTACTACTGAAATACTTGATCAAATTATATCACAATTATTGTTTTAAAGCATAAAACAACTAAAAATTGTATTCCCCTTCAAAAGTTATAATATTAATAGTAATTTATTATACAAGACGATAAAGTTAAATTTTATCCACGAGTGAATCGTTTAACGTCGAGACGCAGTCGAGACGTTAATGATTCAAGAGTGGATAGAAATAACTTTATCGTCGTGTATAATACAATATTTTTTTCTATAGCAAGAACTTTAACAGTTTCAAAAGAAAATAATGACAGTTAATCACATTTCAAAATGTCAGTAGCTAGATTGGGTTGCTACGATAATACGAAGCTGACATATTTAATTTAAACAAAAGTTAGAAAATTAAATTACTTTATCTATCCTTGATGTTAAAGTGCTACTTTATCTACCCTTGCTGTTAAAGTAAAACTTGACCTTTTGTTTTCAGTTGATAAAAGCACACTTTAACATGTGCTATAGAAAAATAGTAGTTTATTTATCTAGAACGAAAAGTGGCATTTTAAAGACGAGAAAGTTGTTTACTTGAATTACTTGCGAGGACCTTTAAAAACACTTTTCGTTCGTGGTGAATACAACGGTTTGCAAGTTTAATGAATTTTAAATAAAAAGTAGTAAATCATTTCAAATTTTATGTCAACAACTGACATATAATTTTAAAGTACTTGAACTTTAAAATTTTACTTTAAAGTACTAGGACTTTAATGTTCTATTTTTTGTACAATAAATAAGTTTTAAAGTACTTGAACTTTAAAATTTTACTTTAAAGTACAAGGATTTTAATGTTCCATTTTTTGTACCATAAATAATCCGAAAATAGTAGTTTATGTAACTAGTCCTCAAAGCAAGGCTTTAGGGGACGAGTCGTAATGTTTCCGGACGAGGCGGAGCGAAGCGCAGCCGAGTCCGTAATATGAAGATGAGTCCTCTAAAGCCATTTGAGGACGTGTTGCATACAACGTTTTTTTGTATTAGCTCTCCAAACATTATAATATGAAGTTTCAATTACCATTAACGCGGCATTATATTAGGAGGCCGCGCGAAAATGTATTTTTCGCTCCCCAAACTGGTTACTTTGGAAACTGTCTAGGATCCTCAAAATGGCCATTTAGAGGCCTTGTACTTAAAGTCGTCATGGCAACTAATGTGTGAGTCCGCTAAAATGTTGCCATGACGACTTTAAGTACAAGGCCTCTAAATGGCCATTTTGAGGATCCTAGACAGTTTCCAAAGTAACCAGTTTGGGGAGCGAAAAATACATTTTCGCGCGGCCTCCTAATATAATGCCGCGTTAATGGTAATTGAAACTTCATATTATAATGTTTGGAGAGCTAATACAAAAAAACGTTGTATGCAACACGTCCTCAAATGGCTTTAGAGGACTCATCTTCATATTACGGACTCGGCTGCGCTTCGCTCCGCCTCGTCCGGAAACATTACGACTCGTCCCCTAAAGCCTTGCTTTGAGGACTAGTTACATAAACTACTATTTTCGGATTATTTATGGTACAAAAAATGGAACATTAAAATCCTTGTACTTTAAAGTAAAATTTTAAAGTTCAAGTACTTTAAAACTTATTTATTGTACAAAAAATAGAACATTAAAGTCCTAGTACTTTAAAGTAAAATTTTAAAGTTCAAGTACTTTAAAATTATATGTCAGTTGTTGACATAAAATTTGAAATGATTTACTACTTTTTATTTAAAATTCATTAAACTTGCAAACCGTTGTATTCACCACGAACGAAAAGTGTTTTTAAAGGTCCTCGCAAGTAATTCAAGTAAACAACTTTCTCGTCTTTAAAATGCCACTTTTCGTTCTAGATAAATAAACTACTATTTTTCTATAGCACATGTTAAAGTGTGCTTTTATCAACTGAAAACAAAAGGTCAAGTTTTACTTTAACAGCAAGGGTAGATAAAGTAGCACTTTAACATCAAGGATAGATAAAGTAATTTAATTTTCTAACTTTTGTTTAAATTAAATATGTCAGCTTCGTATTATCGTAGCAACCCAATCTAGCTACTGACATTTTGAAATGTGATTAACTGTCATTATTTTCTTTTGAAACTGTTAAAGTTCTTGCTATAGAAAAAAATATTGTATTATACACGACGATAAAGTTATTTCTATCCACTCTTGAATCATTAACGTCTCGACTGCGTCTCGACGTTAAACGATTCACTCGTGGATAAAATTTAACTTTATCGTCTTGTATAATAAATTACTATTAATATTATAACTTTTGAAGGGGAATACAATTTTTAGTTGTTTTATGCTTTAAAACAATAATTGTGATATAATTTGATCAAGTATTTCAGTAGTACCCCTCTATAATGGGTAAATTATTATTTAAACATTATTTGGAGCAATAAAACTTTGATAGTGATTTATTTACGTCCCAGTGTGTACATAATAAATAAATTAACAGTCCGTTAGCTGACATGCAGCCGCAAATCATAATCTCCTTTGGAAACTTCGCAGTTCCTTTAATGCCGTTTTTATGAAAAGCTTCTGATTTACTCTTTCTAATTCATCTAATATGGTCTCCAATGAAGTAATAAAAAAAGTTAGAACTGCTAAAATACAACTAAACACCATATAAAGGTTAATTCATATGTATGGTCATTAAATTAAATAAGTGTATAATAACATCAGTAATAGCTTAACTAAAATTAATCACATATAGAAAAAATTGCATTCATGTCTAGACAAAACTTTTGAGAACCAAAACCTTCATTAGGTAAATCAGATAAGAGTACATTTACATTTTCTTAAAAAATCAACACGTTTTGTCAGAGTTTCTCTCTTTTCTATTAGAACGTGCCTATTGTCTTGACATTTTCTCTATTGAAAACCCATTTTATGTACCACTCGCCCAAAGGAATGTAATTTCTCAGTGAAATTAACACCCCCCTTCATTTTGTTCGACTTCGAATACAGCTTTCATTGTAGGTCTCTTTTTATGGCAAAGTCACACTTGGGATTACTTTTTCTTTATATTGATCGACAGATGACCTGGGGTAAGTTTAGTAATTTGTTTTTTTGGAGAAGTAAATTTTCTTCCGCCACTTTGTTGGGCTCCTCTAATAGTATTTAGGCCAACATCGGTTGCTTTAGTCACTCGTTCTTGCAAAACGACTGAGAAAAATTGCAATAGTCGCTTTAGATTCTTTCACGTCCTTGACTACGAATTAGTTTCTTACGGTTACCCATAATGCAGGCAGCTCTATGAATAATTAAAATTTCCTTAAGAGACTACTTTAGAAGTCAATATTTTATACTTGCATGTAACTTTGAAAACAGCAGTAGAGATGCACAATTTAGTCCTTGTAAATGGTTGAATAAAGGAACTCCAAAGAAAAAACGCTACAAACTTAACCATATCACGGGCAACGTGTTTTGGTTTCGACGCCGCAGGCAATAATGAGATTTAGAAAGAGCCATGCCACAGGCCTAAACATTTTCAATTACAAGTGCACAAATGTCAGGCTTGACTTTTAAGTTGGTCGACATTTCTATTTGCATCATAACCTCAAAAAGTTGTTTAATGACAATTATTGAAATTAGTTCTAATTGTAAGGGTCGGCATCTCCGATCCTTTTTGGTAATTATAATTAAAATATTATCAAGTGACCTTTGTAATATGTTATTTGGGTTGCCTGCTCCATTCTATCTGTTCGGTGGCCCGAGTATAGACAGTAATGAATATATAGTTTATCAAGAGATGGCACTTGTACTATTGTTTTTGTTGGCTAGCTACTAAAGTAATTATTACATTTTCCATTTCTGCTACTTTTATAGCAAATAGTATTTTAATATTTTCCAACTCATGGAATTGCCATGTTCCATAATATATTAGACAACCTATGTACAGTCGTGTTCAAAAATCTGTTGAACAGCGACCGTTGTAAGTTTATTGATGGTTGTGTTATTACTCAACACAGGCTCATACTTTATCATTAAGTAGGTAGACCAAGATGTACATTTTCAAAGTATATGTGTATACAACATCCTTTTTAACTTTGTGTAATTCATTTATACTCACAAAGCACAAATGCTGTACAACAATTTAATGAACACGACTGTTCTTAACCTGTAATAGTATATATATATATAGGCCTTTCACTCCTATTCGGAGTATAAGCCGCTCGGGGTTGAGCTCTTCTAATCCGGTTTCCGCGGTGGATTGGTCCGCATGTTCTAGTTTCATTCTTTCTCCATTTATAGGTTATTGTTTGTTTTTGCTGTATTTGATATTTTATTCCATTCCTTCCGGTCCTTAGTCTTTCTTCTCCAGTCCACTATTTTCATCTTGTGTATGTCTTTTATAACTTGGTCTTCCCATCTAAGTTTAGGTCTTCCTCTGTGTCTGGTGGCTTCGGGTTTCCAATTAGTTATCTTCTTTATGACTGAGTTCTCACTTCTACGTTGGATGTGGCCAAACCATCTTATTCTCTGGGCTTTTATAAATCGGACTATGTCTTCGTTCTTGTTTAAGTGATTTATTTCGTGGTTCATAAGTGGTCTGAGTTCTCCTTCCGGGGTCTTTTTTGGTCCTAAGATTTTCCTCATTATCTTCCTTTCTATTACTCTTAGTCGCTCTTCGTCTTGGTTCGTCAGGCACATTGTTTCCGCTCCGTAACTTATTACTGGTCGGATTGCCGCTTTGTATATCCTTATTTTGGTGTCTTTACTAAGGTTTCTGTCTTTTAGCAGTCTTTGATACTTCCAGTATGCTCTGTTTCCCATCTTGATCCTTTCATTTATTTCTATTCTTCTTTGGTTTTTCCCGTCTATCATCACGCCTAGGTATTTAAAATATTCCACTCTCTGAAATGTGTATGTCCCCATTTTTATCTCTGTTGGTTTGATTGTTTTCCTTGAACTAAGCAGGTATTTTGTTTTTTCTTGATTAATTCTGAGTCCTTTGGGTTCTGCTTCTCTTACTAGGGCTAGTAATGTCTGTTCTAAGCTGCGTTTGTCTCTCGCGATTAGTGCTAAATCGTCAGCATAACCTATAATTTGTGTTGAGCTGTGCGTGATTACCTTTTCAGGTCCGATTTTCTTGATGGTCCCATCTAGAGTTATATTAAATAATGCCGTCGATAGTCCGTCTCCTTGTCTCACTCCCCTTTCAATTTTAATCTCTTCTGAGTCTCCGTCTTTTGTTGTTATCGTTGCTGTTGATTCGTTCATTGTCATTTTTGTCAATCTTATTAGTTTTGCTGGGATCTTCATATTTTCCATTTCCTCTATTAATTGTGCCCTGGTTATCGAGTCAAATGCTTGTTGGAAGTCCACTAATAGTATGTGTAAATCTATATTGAATTCATATGCCTTTTCTATAATCTGTGTTAGTGTGTGAACCGCGTCAATGGTTGACCGTCCCTTCCTGAATCCTTGTTGGTATTGTCCAATTTTGTCTTCTGTGTAGATTGTTATTCTATTTCTTATTAGTGTTGTTAGTAGTTTGTATGCCGTATTTAACAGCATTATTGGTCTGTAGTTACTGCATTCTACTGTGTTTCCCTTTTTGTGGATCGGTATTATTTGCCCTTTCCTCCACTCCATCGGCATGTTTTCCTCATTCCATATCATTACAACTAAGTTGTACAGTCTCTTGAATAGGTCTTCCCCTCCTTGTTGTATCAATTCATTATTTATTTCATCGGGTCCTGCTGTTTTCTTTTTCTTCAGTTGTTTAACTATTTCTGTAACTTCTTCATATGTAGGTGCTTGTACTTCTTGGTCTCTATCGTCGGTTTTCACTTCTTGGGTTTCTTTTTCTTCTGCATTTCTTTTGTATATTTTTGTGAAGTATTTTTCCCATTGTTTTTTTTCTATTGTAGGTATTGTTTTGTGGGATTTTATTTGTTGTTTGATGTGTTCGTAGAGTTTCGAGTTGTTCCTATTTGATGTTTCTAGTGCTTGCATTTCTTCTGTAATCCAGTTTGTTTTCTTTTTCTTATAGAGTTTTGTGGCTTCTTTTCTTATTTGATTATATTCGTCAAGTTCTTGTTCTCCTTTTGACCCTATCCACTTTTTCCTTGCTTCTTTTTTCTTCTCACTAATAATTTGGCATTCCTGGTCGAACCATCCTTTACTTCTTTGGCTTCTACTCTTTCCGACTAGTTCTTCTGCAGCTGTTAGTATGCAGTTTTTTATATTTGTCCATTCTGTATTAATATCGTCTTCTTTTTTGTGAGTTTCTAGTCCACTAGTTATGACCTGGGCGTATTCTTTTTTTGTTTCTTCCCTTTCGAGATCCTTTATGTTCCATTTTCTCTTCATTGTTTTGTTTTTTGTGGTTTTTATTATTTTTAGTTTAATTTTCATCATCACTAGAAGGTGGTCCGTGTCGGCGTTGGCTCCTCGGTAGGATCTTATGTCATGTACAATCCTTGTCCATTTTTTTGAGATCATGACGTGATCAATTTGGTTCCCGTCTGTCCTGCCTGGTATCATCCACGTTATTTTGTGTTCCCGTCTATGTTTAAATTTTGTGCTGATGATGTATGTGTTGGTCATTGTGGCTAGGTTGCATATTCTTCTCCCGTTATTGTTTGTGTGTTGGTGGATGGTTTCTTGTCCTGCTATTTCTTGATTATATTCTTCCTTACCAACTTTTGCGTTAAAGTCACCCACTATCAACAGGATATCGTTTGTCGGTACTTCTCCACATGTCTCTTCTAGCGTTTCGTAAAATATCTGCTTATCTTCCTCTTCTGCTTCTTCCGTGGGGGCGTAGCAATTTATTACTGTTATGTTTGCCTGCTTGTTGTTTATTCTTATCTTTGATATTCTTCCATTAATTGTTTTGAAATCCATTACTCGGTCTTTGAGCTTTTTGTTTACCATGAAAGCCGTTCCATTTCTGCCTTGTTTCTCCTCTCCGGCGTAGTAGAGTATAAAGTGCTCGTTATCTATCCTCCCTTCTCCTTTCCATCTTATTTCCTGCAATGCCAGTATTTCCATTTGATATCTTTTCATTTCTCTTGCTATTTCGTGCATTTTCCCTGCTACTAACATTGATCTGATGTTCCAGGTCCCTATTCTCCAATTTTTTGCATTTTTCTTCTTGCTGTATTTTTTTTTCTTTTGCATGTCCTCTATCATTGCTTTCCGTCATCTTTGGTTCAGTCCAGGCTTTTATTTCTGTTAGTAGTTTTTTGGAGTTTGTTGGTGTCTGCCAGTCCTCGTGAAGTTCGTAAGTGTTATGTTTAAATCTTCCTCTTCTGGGACTTTACTCTCTTTATTGAAGGGCACTAGGATGGTTTGTGCCCAGTTTTTCTTTTTAGGTATTGCTCCCCTGGAGGGACTTGGTTCTTCTTCATCTGTGGACCTGCTTCTTTTCTTTGGATCCTCCGCTTCCTTGTTCGGTATGGATTCCTTTGTTTTCTTAGCTTCTTTTTCAATGTCTTCTAAGGTCCATTCTTCTTCATTTATCAGTAGCTTGTTCTTCCTAATCACTGCTCGTAGTCCCTTTCTCCTAGCATCCATCATGTATGGGATTAGTTGTTTCTTCCTTTCTCTTGTCTTCTTGTCGAGGTCATCGCTTATTCCTATTTTTGTTCCTGCCAATTTCTTTGTATTTTGCATAATCTCCCACTTTCTTAGAATTGTTGTAATTCCCATCTTTACTGGTCTGTTTACGTTTTCTTTTCTTTCACCAATTCTATTGATAAAATCTATCTCATTTTCTCCCATCTGTACCTCCATATCCTTCCTTATTACTTCCATAACTTTCTCCTTCAGGGTTGCTAGGTCCTCTTTTGTGTCCTCCGCGATTCCGAAGATTATTAAATTCTTTTTTCTTAATTCATTTTCTAATTTTTCGATTTTCATTTCCTGGTAATTTATAGTCTCCTCTAACTTCTTTATTGTCTCTGTTTGTTGGTTCATGTTTTTATTGGTCTCGTCTATTTTCCCTTCTACCTGTATTAATTTGTTCATGATATCGCCTAGCGTAATTTCCTTGTTTTCTGGCATGTTGCTTTCTTCCCGTTGTATCTCTTTGTAATAGTATATTATGTTATAATAAAATATAGTATTTTTTCTTCAAACGTTTTTAGGTATAATAAATTATTTACAACTTTGTGAACAAAATTCGAAAAAAATTATGGCAGATAAAGTCGTCAGCGGCAGATAATATTATCTGCCGCTGACGAGCGGCAGATATAGCAATTTAAGTAACAAGGAATGTAAAAGCCGCGGCTTGTTGCCTGCCGAAAATGTTAATAGGCCATACATTCCGAGTTATCTTATTATATTTTTCCCGCTGCTTACCGAAATTTTCCTAGAGTTTAAAAAATCGTTTGGTTTGTCACCTGTCACCAGTATTAATTTTCGTGAGTCGCGTTACCTGTGAGTGTCACATGTCACATAAACACTTGAAATTATAAACAAAACGTCTAAGTCTGCATCTTGCGTTGTTAATTTTATTATCCTAGGAACTTAATAATAATATTAGGTTCCGTTGTCAAGGGAAAGCAGCAAACAAATACAGAGTCGCCAAGGTAAAAGAGGTCCCGTGTGAATACAGAAAGGTAAATTAACATTATATTTTTATTAAAAATCTGCAAAACTGTATTCACAACCGTTATTAACAAGTGACAACGCAACACTGAGCAATACACAGTTAACACAAAATGGCCGCTGGACATCACGTGACCCCGCACGTGCACTCAATATCACTTTCAGTATGGTACAGGACACGGGACCTCTTTTATCTTGGCCACCCGGTATAATCGCCTACTTACATGTTTTGTTACTGTATCACTGACTTACATGATCGACAGCGGGAAAAAGTGTTTTTCCCGCTGCTCATCGTGTAAGCCAGTGATACAGCCTTAGTAACAAAACGTGTAAGTCGGTGATTATATTTGTTTGTTGCTTTTTCTTGACAACGGAACTTAATACTATTATTAAGTTCCTAGGATAATAAAATTAGCAAAGCAAGATGCTGATTTAGACGTTTTGTTTCTAAATTGCAAGTGTTTATGTGACCTGTGACACTCATAGGTAACACGACTCACGAAAATTAATCCTGGTGACAGGTGACAAACCAAACGATTTTTTCAAAAATCTAGGAAAATTTTTATAAGCAGCGGGAAAAATATAATAAGATAACTCGGAATGTATCGCCTATTAACATTTTCGGCAGGCAACAAGCCTCGACTTCGTCTTGGCTTGCACTTGCCTACCTCAAATGTTAATAGGTCCTTACATTCCTTGTGACTTAAATAGCTATTAGATGCCATGGCAATGAAGTGACAGTTTAGCATCATCAATCAAGCAGTATGTCACATTTTACTGTCGTTTGAAGAAAAATATAATTTATTATTAAATTGCTATATGGATTTGTTTTCTTGGTTCCTTCTGTGTTTTTAAACGATAACATAACTACCTTGAATGGCTCGATCGAGGTGTAGTAGGTCACCTGACAGCGCCTGCCACCCCTTTCATTAATATTGTAATTTTAACTATTGGTCCTTTATTTTGTATTTTAACAATGACCACTCTATCGTTCGATTATCCAACAGCTAATGAGCATTTTACCAACTGCATATGGTAGGACTTAGTGTTATATTTTAGTTAGTTGTAACTGTCAGTTATGACACGTTACAATTTTTGATGAAAGTATTTTAAATTATGTAGATAAAGCTCAATTTGTAGAATATAACTTTAAATGGTTTTAGCACATTGAAAATAAATAGTGAAGTAACTACTTTTAACTACTTATTCTGGTTTTTTACCTTGATACTAAAAATAATTTGTGAATGTAGGTTGTATTGCGATTAGTATTTATTTACCTATATCTCAAAATTATGATACTGCTATAAAGCACTTTCTACTTTATAATTATAATAGTTTATTTTTTATTTGATAATTAAAGAAGAAATGATTAGTTTGTAAACATTATAGTTATAAAGGCATAAATGTGCCAGTTAAAGTAAAGACAATTTTATTTAACACGAGAAACTAGCAGAAGTTCATAAAGCTAGAAGAAATAGTTGAGAACGTACAGCTTAGAAAACTGTCTTCCACATGTTAAGCGATAGCTAAAAATAAGACAAGAAAAGATATTTGCTTTGTGGCTATAAGTAAATATATGTACGAGTATACGAATTTCAAAAGAATTCTCAAATTGTTTTAATTAATTGAAATGGTATGCAGCTTTCGCATAATTTTACAAACATGATACTTCTTGAATTTTATTGCTGTGTTTAAAAATTAGTGCAGTTATTGTTGGTCAAATCAATGAAACAGTACTAACTATGTATTCTTCCATTTCTTATTCATAGGTATTGCAATGGCAGCTGCTGCTGCGGCATCAATTCCGCTATTTAGCAAAATGTGTTGTTCCATTTAAAAAAAAACCTTTCAATTTTTTCTTAGTTTCAGGTTTTGCCGCTGTATCAATGTCCTCTAACGTTCCATATATATATAGTCCTACTCTCCATATATAGAGAACACCCAGCAACGCTAGTTTAAAGGGTTAACCTCATGACAATATGAACTTCTCCTGGAGGTTAGAGTTGTGAGAATAAAACATTAAACAATGTAAAAGTATTTGGCCATGTATTTCTGGTCGTTCTAGTTATCATTAGTAATATGCCGAAGTGCACTCGACATAAATAGAATCAATTTGGTATGCAAAAGGGGTATTTTGCAGACTATTTCCCGAGCAAAAGTTAACAGGGTCTTCTTTCCCCGCTAATTTTTCCAAGCCCCTTCCCTTGGCAATGGTTTTGCTAGACAGCAGGTGGACAGTGGAAATCTAGTTAATCCATTCATGCGCGTCACTAATTAGATGACAAGGCAACCTGCACTAGTGCAAAATTATCGATCTGATTGGACAAATCTCCGAAATTTAAAATATTTGACTGGCTTAAAGTGTGTGAGGGAAATAGTCATAATAGGCATCATAATAGCCAGTTTGTTATAATTCTTACCTTGGTCATTTCATAGGCAGGTTAAATTTTCTATAATTATGACTTTCGTCGTGTATGTTTTCAGTTTTAATTGACTTCGCATAAGTACAAAGTTTATACTTTAAGATGTAGATCTTTATTGCATCATTCGTAAATTTTCTGCGACCAGAAGAAGCCATTATATAAAAATTGTAATTCTAACAATGACTAGTGTTTATAGTGTAGTGATTACACAAATAATACGTGGCTGTTGTAACGCCTTTCACGAACTAAACGTAAAACCCAGGGTAATTAGAGCAATTGCGGGGTTTAAAAACCAATTCAACTTTAATAAATCCTACCACGTATTGTAGTCATATATCTCGTTCAACTTCAAAATCGATATTAAAGGAATTCAGAAACCTCAACGCCGGTGCTAATTGATAAATCGGAAAATTAAAGAACGATTGCGAAATCCAAGCCGGAAGCTCTAGCGAGTCAGGGTCGTTTCCGTTTAAACGAGCCACATTAGAAGCCTTTCAAGTAGAGCCGTATCTTTACAACCAGCAGCGACGAGTTTTCTACTCTTGCTTGATAAATTTTTGATCGGCAGCTCTGCTAATGGCTTCTCTGAAGCTTTTACGTCCAATAAAGCTCGGCTGCATGCATTGTGCGATATGTTATCTTTGAGAATTTTAACCCTTCGTGAAATCTAAATGACGTTTGATTCCGATGATTTAGTGGCATAGGTTCGTTTAGTAACGATAGGTGGCTTAATAATGGATTTTCTGATAATTGCTGGTTTTACTTATTATAGAAAAAGCCTGAAACCCTAACACAGATATGTTAGCAAATTGGAGCATCTACTTTTTGCAAAACTATTGATAGGAGTAAATAAAATACAGTAGTGTGTAGAATATAATTAGGTATTGCATACGATTTTTATCGATTTAAATAATATCCCTGTAAAAAGCTTTAGGAGGACGTTCAAAGTATCGTGTGATAAGATTAATAAGAATTCAAGGGGAATGCTTGTTTGGATCGTTTGAAAATAGGAGCTCTCACGCACTGGAAAGAAATATGGATTTCAGCTTTCCGTTTCGTTTAGCCGCCACACTATTTCGAACGCGGGCGAAACACCGATCTTCAATCCTACACTAGTCCTCAAGCAAAGAGGTTTCTCTCAAAGTAAGCATTCTTACGCTCGTCTCATGCCGCCAGCGTGGGAGTAGATAATTAGTTGATCGGAGGCTATAGAGCAATGTTTGCGTGTGGTGTGTGAATTGTTCTAGAAGATAATTTGTTGAAGCTTTATCGTGCCACTTTTCAGAATTTCCAATTGCCGTTTTGTCTGAAATTTTCGTGGAGATTTCATGTTTACATTCCAGTCGGATTTAAAGAATTATTGACACCCTGCATTGAAGTCATATGGTATGGCCAATGTTTATTTTGCTAGGCCCGCAAAATACCTCCAACTTGGCAGGCGGCATTGGACTCGGTTCAGTCATCATTCTGCCTGGCGCTCGGACTCTGTGGCTACCTGGGATTTTCAATCTTCGCCGCAGCCCACGTATTTAATGAATATGTTTTGGCAAGTACTTAGATTATAGCTGTTGAATAAGTTTTGCCGTGTTCCTCGTTAGCTACACATTGTTACCTTCCGTGCTCTGTCCGAAGTGTAATTTCTAAAAGCTCCTTAGAAAATTCAACTCATCATTGGTTATGGCCCTGGCCGTTAGCTGAGCCCGCTGAAATGTAATTTCGTGTGTCGGTTGTGCAAATATAGGTGTTAAATTACTGTTTGGTCCAAAACCGAGCTCAGCACCTTTAACTTCATCATCACCGACAGGTTTTTCCTGGTCAAACCTCTAGGACTTTTCCGGCCTTTCGCAAATCAGCAGCGTCGCATCCAATGAATAACAATCACCTTCTACGTTTCTATCGAACCCTCTTTTATAAGTAAACACCTACGCTTTCGGAGTAAACCTCCGCCCATGTCTCAGTGCAGCTAGTCGCGTGCAATTTTCACATTTGTTACGGGTAGTAATAAAATTTTCACCTCTAAGACTTTCTATAGTCTTCTATCGGCAGATAGCCAGGTTATATATTTAGGAAGGTTTTATATATTATGAAAAAATAAATTTTTGTTAAGTCCCATAACATAAAAAATATTTTTCTATAAACCTAAGTAGGATACACGGTACTAATTTAAATTAACTTATGTTATTGTGACTATATTTTAACTTAATCTAAACACCATTTTGTAGACCTCTATTTGGAGACCTTTATGTATAATGTCACATCATTTAACTAATCTTACATTCGAGTTAAGTACTCCTAAACGTAATAAATGACCGATTAAAAGCATACACTCAGTCACACATTTTAACTGAAAAGGTAAACTTTTTGAAAGAAAGGATACACAGGCACAAAGTTTGAACACCTCGTAGATAATTGGCGACCATAGAGAATTCAATAATCCACTGCCAATGTATATTTTCTACTACAGTACATAAAACATTAGACAAAGACAAAGGCCTGAAGTATGGACAGTTTTGTATACAATGTACCTGTCGATCTGATATCCGTGACAAACAATCGATAAAATCAACACCACATACTTGCGAGTTAGCGAAATTGTTAAAATGTAGCAAGATAAACATACCTCCAAGTAATTGAAAATGAGTTTAGTTGGATCAGTAGTTTACCCTATCCTAATGTAAGGATCTGAGTACTAGACACTGAGAAAAAGTGAAAAGAAAAAGATCGATTCGAATGAAATGTATTGCTGACTAAGAATGCTGACCATACATTAGATGACCCGTTAAACCATACATCAATAGTTTATGAATTCAATATTCAAAGTTTATCACCCATTACTTCAAAACTTAGACTTAGATAATTCAGTCACATTATCAGAAAAGAGTAAGCGAAACACGACATGGCGATCGATCACCATATCTCTCAGTAGATCAAGCATATAAGATGTCAAATAAACCTTTTTATAGACTGGTAAACGAAGCACAACTCAGAAAAATTTAGTGAAAAACTATATAAGACGACTTGTAACAGTATATGGGGTTTACCCTTCAAGCATTACTTTAAATTCCAAGAAGACGTTTCGTACGCATTAATATTTGAATAATTATTTGCCCTTTTTGTCCGTTTAGCCAACTCAGTAGATGCTTGAAACCATCAGTTCGCAGCTTATAAAAGATCGCTATCTGCCAAAGCAGAGATCTGAGTGGTTCCCCTGTAGTGTTGTCGGCTAAAGCTGACTTTAAACAATGCACAAGGAAAGCCAATATTCACATTATCAAGTGACTTTAGGGCACCAATAAAAACATATCAAAATACAAAGAAATCACAAAGTAAAGAATAGCTGTTTATGTACGAAATTAATTACTTTTTTCGATGAACTGCAGTTTATGGACAAGCGAGTGCAGCGAGCGCGGCACATAAATAAGGATAGTCTAAAAAACCGCTTTAGTACGAGTTACATACATAATTTTTTGGTCTACTTCGTTCGAAACGTTTTTTCTAACTATTTTTTTTATTAGACATTTACCAGTTCAACAAATTGATTGTTATTCATTGTAGCGTTAATTCATATACCGGGTGCTGACTTGCGCGACGCACCATAGGGATTTGCATAGTAAATTCTTTATATTCAATTATTTGCTCACCTAATTATTTTAGAGCTAAATTGTCAATATTTTTTGTAGAGAAAAAAATACTGCATTCGTTCATACTTTTGCTAACAATTTATCATTTTCCCGAACCAAAGGAATGCAAAGAATCAAACCAGCATTTTTACAAAAATCAGTGATACCATGGAATTATTGAAACAAGCCAATGCCAACGAAGTGCGTGCGGGGCGACAATAAGTGTTGTTTGTTTGTTTGTCATTGATGTTTGACGTTTATAATAATTCAATATTAATTATGTTATGCTTAATGTCTCTAAGGTACAGCTGATTGCAAATAAAACTGGGACAGCTAATATGTAATATTGTAATATGAAGTACAATAACATATTAAATACTCGTAATTATGTTCCTTTTCTTATGCTTCTATCTTTAATAATATTTGATGTATTCACCTACAGAAATATAAGTTAGAGAAAGTTTCACACGTTATTAAAAACGCAAAAAGTAGTCTCAAGACTTGTCCCACTTTTATTTGCAATCAGCTGTACCTGGACCTTGTCCATAACAAAAATGGTTTTATAGTGGACATTCGTTAAGTAAGCTCCTTGTTTGTTGTAAAATATCCGTATCGGCAAATTCCAAACAGTACAACCATTAATAGACTGATATATTAAGTTTAAAACTACAGGCACGTTATTAAATAATTGTAGGTGCCATAATGAGGATCAGAACTTACACCAAATCGAGAAAGGCAGTGACTTCATGATCGCCCCGCACGCACTTGTGTTGGCATTGGCTTGTTTCAATAATTCCATGGCATCGCTGATTTTTCTAAAAATGCTAGTTTGATTTTTTGCATTCCTTCGGTTCCGGAAAATGAAAAATTGTTAACAACATTATGAATGAATGCAGTATTTTTTCTCTACAAAAAATTTATTTACACTTTAGCTCTAAAATAATTAGGGGAGCAAATAATTGAACATAAAGAATTTACTATGCAAATTCCTATGGTGCGTCGCGCAAGTCAGCACATGACAAAGATCAGAATAACAGAAAGGTTAATATCACCTCTTAGAAATACAAGTTAAAATAGTTAATTTAAACACAGTATGGTAGATGAAATAAGTCACTTAATCACCATCAGAATCACTAGATATTAGATAAATATCTTGAGGTAATTTGCGTTTCAATCGCGTGTGTATTTGTTTTTGACCAACTTTATAATGCACTGCACCGTTGCAATTGTCAATATTGTCGTGGAATTTTTGAGTTGAGTTTTTAATATATTCGTGAATTGTAGATATGCCGAGTTAAGGGTGAAGTTGATAGTTGGTAATGAACCCTGGGGCATTGACGGAGATCCTGAGAATTTTGTTTTGCGGGGCTTGGATTTTATTTAAGTTTGTTTTTGATGTGTTCCCCCAGATGACACAGCCATAGAGAACTAGTTAGTGTACCTATATAATACTTTAGTAAGAGTAGAGCAAACAGCTAAAAATTTTGGATCATTTTTTCATGGCTACCAAGATTTAATGATATATTGAAAAACAAGGTTGGTAAAACTGACACACGAGTTGTCAGTTTCATCAAATTCAAGGTTAGCAGGTTAGGTTTTGCGTAAGTTTTGACATAGACTGACATAAAGCCTAACCTACTAACCTTGAATTTGATGAAACTGACAACTCGTGTGTCAGTTTCACCAACCTTGTTTTTCAATATATCATTAAATCTTTCTAGCCATTATAGCCCCTCTATTTACAAATAGTAGCGACAACCTTTGATGTTGCCGCTGGGGCAAAATCACGTTGGTATCCCTTAAGTCCCTAGCATATTTAAAAATTGCCAAGGAAGTTGTATAATTAATTAAAATGTGACATTGACATTTGTCGTGATTTTATTCATTTTTCTCTTCGGGGGAAAATTCTAAGTCGAGGACGTGGAAATGCCACGGTGTTGTGTCGATAAGTGTAAAAATAGTGACAGAAAAGAATTTCAGGTACTCAGATCAGTTATTTTTTCACTGTTTACACTGAAATTTACCATTTAGTAACTTTTTGTATTTTCATGTTTGCATCAGGTTTGCCCCAGGATGTCGCTACTATTTGTAAATAGAGGGGCTATACTAGCCATGAAAAAATGATCTAAAATTTTTCGCTGTTTGCTCTACTCTTACTAAAGTATTATACAGGTACACTAGAACTAGTGGTCGAATTAAAGATTTATAGAGTAGAGTAGTACATTCAATTTTAAGTGAAGATTTTCTGTTAATTAGTGGATATAACTGTACTAGTCTCGTATGACCCTCATTTAGTTTTTTAATTATGTGAAGTCTCCAAGTTAGGCGGGTGTCCAAGTACAGACCTAAATATTTCACTGCTTCCGTTTTAGGATTCCAGATAATAGGATTTTTGTTGACTGAGACTGGTGGTGGGTCAATGATGCGTTTAAGTGTGAAAATTTTGGCGACGCATTTATCGTAGTTGATTGTTAGATTCCATTGTTTCATCCATCTGGCTAGAGTGTTTGTGGCGGTTTGTAGTTGGGATATCGCTACTAGTAGATTTTCGTTCCTGACTAGCAATGCGGTGTCGTCTGCATATAATGCTAGATCCGCAGTGATGCTGGGTATATCACTAAGAAGAATATTAAATAGTATTTGACCCAGGATACTCCCCTGAGGCACTCCAGCTCTAATATGTCGAGTTGTCGATACTGTAGCGTGGATTTTAGTTGCAAAAGTTCTGTTATCTAGAAATGAAAACAAGATTGCTTTTAGATATTCTGGTAATTGCAGTTTACAAATCGTATATTTAAGACCTTCTGTCCACACACGGTCGAAAGCTTGTACTAAGTCCACGAAAAGTGTCACTGTGTACTGTTTGTTTTCATATCCTGCTTCAATTGTTTCGACGATTCTTTGGAGCTGATGGCATGTAGTTGTTAAGTGGTTTTGACGTCATTAAGTCATTCTTGCGTTTAATTCAATAATAAGTGTCATTAGAAAGCAAGTCTAAGATTGTGCGACTTCAAATTCTACTTAAGCCGACCCTGGCGCAAAATTTAGTTGAACGTATATGCACATGGTTTTTGTCTGCAGCTTCTAAAGGAATTCGCCCCGTAAACAGTCTTTGGCAACCGCGTTAGTTATTAAAAGCATTCCAGTCCCGTTTACATTTCTTCGAATTACAGCGATAAGCTATTCTTTGTTATATGGTCAAGACTGTTTTGTATTGCAGTTTCTGCCTAATGTAATTAAGCTTTCAAAAATAAGGCTTACTGAATTCTTTGTTGTCACCCATTTAAACATCGATTTCACAACCCAAATATATTTCTTGGTATTCTTTAGGAGCCGCGTTGGTAATTTGATACTTAAGGTCGAAAACTTTCCATACGTGGTATAGTAGTGCATTGGAACCCTTATCTTGTGTTTTGCTACCCGGGGTTCTAGGAACTTTGCTCATTTTGCTGGTTCAGCTATGACATCAGGCTGCGTGTAGTTGCACCAAGCTTTGAGCCTTGAGAAATAAAAATAAAGTTTGATAAACCCTTGTTGGACCATACATTTGGAATTATTGATTTTGGAGTTCGAAACTTTCTTTCGTTACGTTGTTTTTAAGCTCTGTGCATTTGAAATTTTAATAAGTAGCCAGCCCTTGAGTACAACAGACGCTTATGGTTTTGTGTTGCCTCCGGGGCTGCACTGTTAGTGGCCCCGGAGGGAAGCTTTTCGTGCGTTTTAAGTTCTGCTGCAGTCTTCGAAGCAGATAGCTCGTTAAGTGATAAAGTTCCCGCGGGACGTGTGTGGGTTAGGCCGACGCCGGTTTGGGCGGGCGTTTTGGATTTCGTTTACTTCGACCCCCAGAGCCGGGGGAAAGTTACTTTGCATCCTGTTGCACATCCACTCCAAGACGCCTTATGAAGCCTACGTAATTTTCTCATAGTGAGTGGGAAATATCTGCTTTTGCAAATTCTACCACGTCGTGCCGAACCCAAAGTATTTTCTGCGTTGCCGGGGACTACCGTTTTCACCTCGAATTAATTCAACACTCTTTCGGGCCGCTGGCCACTGCCTTTGCTCAACCCCTTTGGGCAATCCTGTTCTACGTTCGCTGCGGGACGTAACCTTGGTCTTTGTGGACGCCGTCTTCTGCAGTCCTCGACCTTCTGCAGTCACCGCTTGGCTTTTGGCAGAGCCCTTCAATAACCCTTTGGGGAGCTGTATTGCTGCAAGCGGCCACTAAGCTTCTCCAGGATCCGGTCCAGCCTTCGGTCATCGTCAACGCAGTAGGTGTTCTAGCTATAAAAGGTAGGATCTACCAATGTATTTTTGTCTTGCTTCCTGATTTAATGTGTCGCGAAAGTGCTACCGAATTGTATGTTTATTGTGCCTCGCATGCTGTAGGACTTTGCGCCTGCGAATTTAGTTTCGTCAAATAACTTGTGTATTGTACTTCGTCATTAAGTTAACTTTTGCTTGGGATCCCCGACAATTTTCAGTTAGGGTGTATGTTACCTTCTTATGGCCAACTTGTGGCCCTGTGTGTGTCGATTTTCATTCATTAAACAATAATATAGTCACACTTAGTTTGTTTAATTGATTTAAACCTGCAATCTGTGGATCTTCAATCCTAATGTGGCAAAAAGCCAAGTGTAATCAAATGTGAAGCTAGAACACGTGCTTTTATTGGAAAAGCCATACAGTTTTTGGCTTGAGTAAATTCTTTTGAGCCCCTTTAGGGAGGTGGTCATACGGTAAGTCATTAAGGCCACCTGGTGCTGACCGCCCGACTTGGAGGGAACCTAGTGGACGACGCTTCGCAGCGTGCAGCTAACCCAGCGCATCTTCAGTAGAGCCCTGTGATATTTCTCGTTTTGGGTCACGAGGGCTGTTAATTTATCAAAACGAGTGGCGTCCTTAGGCAATTCTTTTAAGCAATCTTTAGGGTAAGTGCCGTCGGTTTTTCTTTGTACTCTCGAACCACGCCTTCCCGTCTGAGCTAAGTGCAGGTAACCGGAGTAACAAAATCTGCTCCAGCACATTAAGATCTGTGTTCTTTTTAGTAAAGCCGGCGAACCCTATAGTTTGTACCCGATTTTTGACAGTGCTCTTGATCAATGTCGATCTGAGCATTTAATACCGTAACATAGTATGTCCCTTTTTGAATCCGAATTGGAACTTTGGTAGCAGCTCCAGTCTCTCGATTTCATTATTTAACCGGGTGTAAATCACTTTTTCGAGCAATTTCGATAGTGTTGAAAGAAGACTAATAGGCCGATAGCTAGAAATGTTTTTCTTGTTTTTGCCGGGTTTGGGAAAAAGTAAAATAAGAGCACGTTTCCATTGATTAGATAAGTAGCCGTTCCTTAACGGTCTAGGACATTTGGGCGCGGCCGTTTTGGCGAGGCCGTCTAGGCGCGGCCGTTTGGGCGCGGGGACACTTGGGCGCGAGACACTTGAGCGCGAGACACTTGGGCGCGAGAAAGGGTCAACGTTGGGATTTAGGAACACATTAAATGTGAATAATTTAAATTTAGCATAAATGAACAAACATTTATTAAATCATTATTTATCCTGAGAAGTTAATGTAATTAATCAATCAAAATTTAAAGAATAATCCAATTATTTATTGAAAACGTTATGAGATTAATTTTAAATAAGGTGGTAGTACCTATATCAGATACATTTTGAAATAAATCCGAATCGAAATAAAGAAGGTAGTAGATTAGCTAAGTTTTGAAATAATTCAGAATATATAAAAAAGGCAGTATGTTACATATGAAATAATAATTCTGAATTGAAATAAAAATGGAAATAGATGATATGTATACAGGGTGTAGAAATGCTTTAAGCACCATAGGGATTTCAATGGTAATTTCTTCATATGAAAATATTTGCTTCCCTAATTATTTTAGAGCAAACTTGTATGGAAGTTTTTTGTAGAGAAACAAATTCTGTATCCATTTAAGCCAGAATTCGTCATTTTACATTTCGGAAAACCGAAAATTTAAAGAAATAATATACCATTTTTACACAAATCAGCGGTGCCTTGAAATTACTAAATCATCTCACAGCATCAACAAATTAGTTTGCTGTTTATTTGGTTGCCGTTACATTTGACAGATGCAAACAAATAAACAGAAAACTAATTTGTTGATGCTTTGAGATGAGTTAGTAATTTCAAGGCACCACTGATTTGTCTAAAAATGGTAATTTTATTTCTTTAAATTTTCGGTTTTCCGAAATGTAAAATGACAAATTCTGGCTTAAATGGATACAGAATTTTTTTCTCTACAAAAAACTTCAATACAAGTTTGCTCTAAAATAATTAGGGAAGCAAATATTTTCATATGAAGAAATTACCATTGAAATCCCTACGGTGCGTAAAACATTTCTATACCCTGTATACTTAAGTGTTGAAAATAATTTTAAGTAGAAATACATTTATTGTACTGGTAAATGAATAATACTATGCTATATTTAATCGATTTATGCTTCAAATGTTTAATCCTTTATCTAATAGACTTGTCTGTCCGTCCGGGACGCTGTTTCAGCAGTCAAACCGTAAGAGATAGAGAAAAAAGTTATTAAAGTTATATGTTTGGAATGGTCATGTCAGGTCAGGAACCGAATTTCAGTCTCTAACACTAATTATTATCTTAATTATCCTAATCCTAACTTTTTAGGTTAGATTCTAGGCAAATTTTATCAAGGCGAATGCGACTGGTAGTTTGCTACCAACAATGACGTCATATACGTACGTGTGGTGAATACGCGTTCTATTTGCAAAACGGTCTTTTTTGTTTTTTTAAATGAGACATTTGTCTCACTGGGTTGCTAGTATGTTTCTAATATGTGTTCTGTTTTGTCGACTTCGAGTTTTGTTTAAAATGATAATACTTAACAATAAACTGCTAAATTTTAAAGTAATCAATTATATTTTCGTTATGTTATGAACCGACTAACTGAAGATAAGAGCATAAATAAGAATGATAGTAAATAACAATATAAAAAGATTAATTTTAGTAATCAAAATTTATTCTTGCCATTTTTACCATTATAATACATATTATTCTTATTTTGTTTAAAATATAAACAAGGAACATCTACGCATTCAGTTCATAATTGTACGAAATGCTTCATAAAAATTTTAAAATGTTCCTATTGTTTGCGCCGTCTACATGATTATATTGATTATTATAATCTTCAACCCAATTTTTTATTCTTCTATCAGCCTGGATAAATATTTGTTTTTTTTTAGTGGGTTCATTTCCCGCAAGTAACTGTTCATAAGCAACATCTCTCCCTCGTTGAACAGTTTTCAGGCTGTCGATATATCTCCAAATGGTTGGATGGTTCATTGATAACTCTGTTTGTACCCAAACTCTATTCTTGTATTCTTTGTTACTTATTATTTTAATGTAATAAATCTCCGCAAAAGATTTGTTAGTATTTACCGGAAAGTTAAAATTTCTAACTTGTTTTCGTCGAGCCTACTTGTATTAATAAAATTCTAATTTTCGACAATTAATATTTCTATACTAAATTTTTTCCGCCCGCCACCTCCTTGGACGTGCTTTAGGTAATTTTCGTTATTTAAGATAAATTTTCAGACCTATTAATAGTAAAGCTAGCTAATACTACTATACTTTAATTAATTTCCTCGGGCCTAAATGCCCAAGTGGCCCTGCGCTCAAGTGTCTTCGCGCCCAAACGGCCGCGGACGAACGGCACAGCCCGAACGGCCGCGCCCAAATGTCCGGCTCCGGTTCCTTAAACAAGCATTCAAAAGGGTTGCTATGTATGCTAAGGCTTTGCGAGTCAGATTTTTGAGGATGATGCTAGAGATTCCATCTTCACTTGGGGACTTGTTTAGAGGAAGTATCTTGATTATTTCGGTTATTTCTTTAGGTGAGGTTGGCTTCATCTGTTCTCCAGCTATCGGTTGGTGGGTTTCTATGTGTCTAACAGTTAAATTTTCAAAGCAAGAATCAGGATGGTTATAGGAGGTGAAGGATTTTTCTAGATGGTCGGCAAATGCCTCACATTTTTCTTCATCCGTGTTAAATATTAGACTATTTGCTGGTATTTCTTGTGGTTGTCTTAAGATTTTCCTCGTGGTCCGTAGGCCCGGATCCCCTGGCTCAAGGGTGTTAATATACTTTTGGTAAGTCTGAATTCTGTAGTTGTCCAGTTCCTGTTTAATATGACGAGATAAATAAATTGTTAACCAAGTTTTTAGTTGCCGGATTTCTGGTGCGCTGCTATTCTCTTCTGAGTTTGCTCTTTTGTTTTATTAAATTGATTATGTATGAAGGTGGGATTCTAGGGTTAGCGGTTGTTCTTCTGATTCTAGGCAGAGTAGCTGTTTGGATGCTTTTTCTTATACTTGTTGGTATTTCGGTTATTGTCTCTTCAATTTCATGTGTGGTTCAAAGATGGTTGGGATATCTAAGACTTTTGTCAAGGGTTTGCTGAAAGTTGATCCAATCGACTACTACATTGATTAACCTGGGTTCGTTTGGTCTGTAGAAGGGGGTTGTAGTAAATGATATTATAACCGGTAGATGGTCTGAGTCAAGTTCAGCGTGTACTATTTGAGAGATATTTGCGAAAATCGTACGACACTCATTAATGACCAATAGAAAAATTAGTTCATGAGCCGTATCTAAGACAACAACAAAATTTCTTGGAATTTTTTTGTAGGTAGACATTACTTCTTTTTAGGGTTTGTGTCGTTACGATTTTCTTACCGAATCTGCATTCGAGCATTAATTCATATCCGGAAATTATTTTTCGTGCATTCAACAACGTCCTAATTTGCCCTCGCGTCCCGCTCGGTCAAATTAATACGTCGTTGTTGGAACGCACTCAAAAAAATTTCCGGAAAGAATTAATGCTCTTATGAGATTATATGTGATAATTTTTTTTCGTACAATTATGTCCAATGGGCAAAATTTGTGCATGAACAATAAACTGAACATAATACCCTTACACCTACGGGTAGAAAGGGATAGGATTATATATAATATATATATACAATTATGTCCAAAATATCTGGAAGGTAGTCTGTCCGGTAGGGAAAATAAGTTGGCTCTTCGGGGGCCATTCTCTGGAGAGCGTGCGCTGTTGCGATGGTATCAAGCTTCATTCCAGCTGGGTTGTTGGTTCTACAGCCCCATAAGGTATTTTTAGAGTTTAGGTTTCCAATCAGTAAAGTGGGATCTGTGCTATTGAATATTTTCATATAGGTCGGTGTTTAGTAATTGTTTATTTGGTTGTCGATAGACGCTAATAATTTTGACGTAAGTAGCATCATGAGTTTTAATTTTGACAGCAATCGTCTCGAGGTTAGGTACATTAATTGTTGGTACTTCATTCTGTATAATTTTCTGTTTTACGAAAATAGCAACTCTTCCCGAAGGAAATTTTGCTACTCTGTCAGCTCGGTAGCAATGGTAGCCTGATACTTTGAAGTTGTCGGTTGAAGTTAAGTGCGTTTCTGTGATACAAGCGACGGCTATGTTGTGTCTCGTAAGAAAAGTAGTAAATAATGTTTGTTGGGACTTAATGCCATTAGCATTCCAGTTTAGGATATTTAAATGAATAAGGGTTCTGTTGAGATTAAGATTCATTTAGAAGGAGAGGTAGCAGATTATTTAATATAAAATGTTTGATTTGAGTTAGATAGGGTTGTATTAGGTTAAGGATTGAAGTTAGGATGGTTTGGGTTATTGGTTCGGTATTTGAAGTGTCTGCTGTTGGTTTCCAGGATTTATTGGTGGGGTATGAGCCATTGGAATTTTTGTTAAAGTGGGAGAAATTGCTAAGGTTGATAACTGGGGATGATTGGTTAGTTTTGGTTGGTGGGCCGATCCGGGTACGTAGGTTGTTTTTAGAAGATTTTAATTTATTCTTGGAAGTGTTTACAGCCTCTGAAGTTAGTTGGATGGTCTGCTCCACAGTTGACGCAGATAAAAGAAGAACTTTATCTTTATCACAGTTGTTATGCATATGACTGCCTAGGCACTTTAAGCATCTTAGCTGTAGGCGACAGTAATTCTTAGTGTGACCGTAGCGTTGGCAACTATGGCACTGGGGCGTATCTCCTGTTGTTTTGCGTGGTTCAATCTTGACTATTTAATTGCAGATCTTGTCGATTTTGAAGATTTTATTTGCTTTTTCGTTGGCTGTGAATCGTATGGCACAAACGGGGATAGGATGTTTTTCTTTATTAAGCAGTCTTGTAATATTAAGTATTGGGAGATTAAACGCAACTAGTTTTTCATTTATTTCCTTCTCAGATAAGGAAAGTGGTACATTTCTAATGACTACTGATAACGGTTTTTCATTTGGATCTTGGAAAGTGTGGAATGCTATGTTATTCGATAGGTAGAATTTGGCTAATGCTCGGTAGTCGCTCTGGCAGGTGAGATTAATTTTTAGTGCTGTTCCACTGAGTTTAGTAGTGAAATTCTCTTTAACAAGCTCTTTGATATCGGAGATAACTTGTTTGTGGTTAACTGGGCCATGTAGGTATATTGGCGGTATTTTAACTTTCTTTTCGTCTTGGCTTGTTACAGAGGCTGTCCCGTTATCATTTGGTGTTGAGTTGTCTACGGACGGATTGAGATGTGTCGGTAGATAGTATTTATTTTGCTCTAGTAAAGATGTTCCAGAAATACTTTTTTTACAAATCACTGATAGGAGGTGATAGGTGGTCAGCGTTCCTCTTACTGGTTGACATTGTTCCACCCCCACAAGGGGGCAGGGAATATAATCTGAATTATTTCGAAACTATGAAAAATACCTGGTTGGGTTATAGTGGAATTGCGATTAGCCGTTGGCTGATACGCTGTTCTGGGTCGTGTTATCACTGAGGTCACTGTTCGCACATACGACTGCTCAGCTTGAACGCTCGCACCTAACTCTTTTCCAACATTAAATGATAGTTTAATCGAGAAAGTCAGAAAAAGTCCAGGAGGTCATGATCATGCAGCAAAATGGGAGTATCTATTTTGATTTCGAGCAATGGAAATGGTTGTTGGCTTTTGTTGCTATGGATATTACTGTCGCAAAGTAAAAGTTGCTAGTATAAAAAAGTGGGAGTTTTCAGCCTCTAAACCCTGCCGAAATTGATAGCTTTTCGATCTAGTAGAACAAAAAACAAGTTGCGTACGAGATAGCTGGGTCTATGCCAAATTTCAAATAAGAATGCAGTAGGTGGCGCTCGAAATTCAAATTCAGTTTTATACTAAAAAAAATATACAAGTTTGTTTCACTGCTCACGTTTTACACCAATTTTGTCCTATATAATTGAAATAAACGTTGTAGGTCAGCCGTTTTGTTCGCTATTTATGATTTTCCTTTTATATTCTTAAAATTCGTACATAGTGTCAAATTGACAATATTGAACATATTTAATTTTCAGATGTTGCAATGATGACTTTATTTCGATCAATCATATAGTAGTATTGCATGATTATCTGAAATTTAGTATACACGCATGTACATTCAAACACATACAAAACATCAATAAAAAGAATATCAAAATAACATTGAAGTAATTGTCTTTTAATAGAATGCAAATGTCAAAATGGCGTAACACGATCCTAGCTTAACGCCGACCCTGGTCGGGCTTACATATTATTCAAATCGGAAGCGAGATACACGGCTAAGCCCATCCTTGCAAACTCGCAAAAACTTCTGGCTTGCTAGGTGCGTTTGAATTGAATACGCCTTAGATTGTGTCATTGTCCTGGACGGTACAAAACTCGAAAATCCCCTGATAGTAGGCCGATACTTCAGAACTGCTGAGTTACCGCTTACCAAAATCGGCGCTCCAAATGCGCTCTTGAATATAGCACAAACTTGTGTATGCAGCAGCACATCCGAAAAATGCAACGCTACAAACGCTTGTTTGTGGCAGTTCAACTTTGCGTGCAGCAATTATTTACTGCAAGGCCCGGTTTAGGCCGCTTATAATTAAACTCGTCGGAGAAAACCGTCGCACGAAGCATTTAAAGACGCACATCCAGCTTGAGCCAAAGGCCGCTACCACTAATCAGTTCATCTTACAATTCGCTTTGTTGAAACTCCCTTAATCCCGCTGACAGGCTTGCACGTGCGTTTTCCGCTGCACTTCTGAATTCCACTTCAAAACGCGTTAATTATACAGAACTTTCTGTGTCAACATTTTCAAAGAACATAGGAAACAACTTAACTTTTACATTTAAGCATAGAAATACAAAACTTAGGCGAGGGATGCCAGATGGCCCGTTACACACTACATTCCCTCCATTAAATTGAACGATGACAAAGATGTATCATGTGATTATTCGTCAACGTACCTCGGGAGTTCCATGATTATCCAAAGTGTATCCAATTAAACCGCTGTGAAATGTCAACATTTGTGGCACCCATATTTGAACGGTATGCCGTCTACATTGGTTGGTATATAAGTTTGTATATTGTCTGCTTATTTTTAACGTTTAGCTGTGATTATCAGACCAAGCTGTTTGTTCTTCATGAAGATTTGTTTTTCCACGTTAGGCGTCTATCCAGAAGGATGATAGATACGTTACAGCTTCCATTTGTGGTAGTTAATAATTATTCATCCTTTCTGGTGGATAAGTTTCTCGTCTCAGCGTGAATGTAACAAGTATCAATTTTGATCTGTTAGATTTCATACTCCAATGTTATTGCCAAGCGGGAAGATTAACTAGCGAATCTGGGAGTTTGTAAGAAGATGTCGGGAGTTGTTTCGTCATGACTACCGAATTGTCTGCAAACGTTGCAGTGAAACTACATGGCGTAGTGGGAATATCAGCTGTATAGACTAGTGTATCTGCTCAAGGTCAATGTTTGGGTGATGATGATAGTTTTGAACCGTTTCAGATATATTTACTCAGGTAACTTTAAGAGCGTAACCAACATGCTGATTAGCGTTACGAGACTATCCCTTCCGTAGGTTTTTTTCGCTTTGGTAGCAGTATTGTTTAATATTAGCAACTTTTCATTGCGATGGCAAAAGTGCACTTTTTAATATGAACCTACAGATCTGTGTTATCATTTGTATCGCTTTATTAAGAAGCTGCACCACTGATGAGTTCGTACAACGGTTCCTTCTTGGGTTATAGGTTTTCCAATGCTATTGATTGAATCTCTTTGGTTTGTACTTGTACTTGCTTTAACTTCATCATTGCCTTCCACAGTGAGTGATCTATAGCTGATACTAGTTTCAATTATAAAGGTGTATTTCCTTATTGTTCTCCTCGTTTTGCATTTGCTCTTTCAGGCTTCTTCCCCAGAGTCATAATATTAATGTTAGTTTTATTAATGGCAGTTCAGCAGTCTGGTTTTCTTCCATCTGCGAAAAGTTCCAGTGTTGAGTCAGCACGTCGTCGATTGTCTCGTCGATTTGTCTTGTCGATGTTGTTTTCTAATCTTTTTTGACTAAAGCTTTAAATTGTTCTCAATTAATTTCGTTTAGTTATGAGTTCTGTTGTTTACGTCACTTATATGGGTCTCTGGTCAGATGATAAATCTAAGATTTGTTCGGCAATAAGAATGTTTAATACTGTTACTTGCATAACGCAGAAATATGTGATATCTGGTACGTCATTCGAATGTGAAGGCTTGTACGTAGGATCGCCAGCAGATCGATGGGTTAGATTATTTCAATCTATACATTTGCTCTCCTTTAATCGTATGGCACGGAGGACAGCAGATGGCTAATAAGGTTAGCGGTGTTCTTCAATCTTCTACATATTTTGATATCGATCGCTTGTATGTGGTTATTCTCATGGTGTTTGATCGAAAATGTTAAAGTGACTATCGTGTCCCATGTCTAGTATTTGCGTACGACCACGTCGTTTTAACGGATGGTTATAATGACGTAAATTGTAGGAGGTATGTGTAACTAAAGACCGAAATTTCATGATCTTCACCTGCTCAGCAACTTCTCTGAAGGTTAAGCAGCGATTTCCGCGAATCACAGAGCGAACTGTATTCACGTGAACGACGTCTGATGACGTGGACGACGTCGTAATTGTGGATCTTCATTGGTCTATATTTTTACTGCTTTAAAACGTTTGAACCATTAACATCATTATGCTTGTCTGATATAGTCGTCCAGTAAATATATCAAACGTCTCCGTGAAGTTTTTACCGAGTTTTGAACAACATTTTATGCGAACACGTTACTCTTTAAACTGACAACGCAATCATACTGATTATATTCGAAAAGATTATGGCCTTGCGGTTTAAGGTTTTTATATGGGAAGAACAAACTTTCTACGTCGTTTGATTTATTTTACCTATGCGTACATTGGTAATATGTTAATAATTAATACGAAAGAATACAAACTCATCTGTGAGCTTTTGCCTAAATATTTAATACTGTTACTATGGCTGTATAAAAATTTGCTTGTAAAGTGATAGTATAATAGTAAGGTGAAATTTTGCAGCAAAGAAATTCACGCAAACCAGCTAACGCATTTCACTTGAAATTACTTTTTTCAAGAAACCTTAGACTTCGTTTGTATGGCAAAGTAATATCAGATTTAATTTTTGCAATACGATTGTATAGTATCTGATGATATTGTATAGGTATTACTTATAACATTTTCAGTAAATTGTCTGATGTTTGAAAGTTGGTGTGTTATTTTATAATTTAAATATTAACAGGTACAAGGAAACATCCAAGAAAACTGAACTTATGAAAAAAAATTATCGTGCAAAGAGCTGAAATTACATCAAGAGATATACAAGATGAAATTCCAGAAAATTAAAGTTTAAAGCAAACAATGGAAACTTTTCAAGATTATTATAAAACAAATTAAAACCGACAATGGGTACTTGTACGGTCTTACTTTAACGGCTGTAGCTCGAGAACGAATACATATCTTGGGATGCCCCCAACGCTGCTGTGTTGCCACAAATTCATCTGTTCATAAGTTACTTGTGTGTGCAGCCTCGTTATAAGGACTCAAAGCTAAAAGAATATCTTCTATATCATTTGATCTTATGCAGTTTTCAATAAACTGCGCTTTTCGATGAAGCTGCTTTCTGTCTCTATGAAGCAGTATATACACAACATTTGAGTCTATATTACGTTGCATAATCAAACAACATGTGAATAATAAATATATTTTATCAAACACCTATTGGTGGCATATTACTATTATAATTTCAAATAAAGAAAGTTGATTATTAGTCACGAAGAAATCATTATTACCATAACAACTAATCCAAGACTCATTTTGAAACGTTCGCCTCACTTTCTCGGTTAGCTCAGCGGAGATGGTGGGAGCTCGAAGAGTGAAACACGCCAGATGCAATAGCTTTTAAGGATGGGTATTATTTTATTTTTGAGTGTAGATACATTAACAAGAGTATATATAAGGTGTATCGGAATTGTGTACAGTGCGGGTAGCGGTGCCCGTAGCCTGGAGGGGGTCATTTTCCTGCGTAGCTGGCTTCTCCTACGAGCCGGAATGGGGCGGGATGCCAGAAGCGATGACAGGAGAAGGTGGTCACGCAACTGGGGGTTGAGTCGGGGAGTCTCGCTGTCGATAGTATGGAGTATGTGGCGATGGTGGGTACGCTGGGTACTCTGGGCAAGCCTTCGGGTACGGCTACGTGGGCCTTCTACAAGAGCGGCGGCGGCGGGTATGGCAAAGCGGTTTTTCTGGGGGTGTCGGGCGCAACGTCCTAGGCGAACGCAGGTTTCCAGGCAGACGGGGTAGCTTGAACCTGAAGGTTTAAATCCGGGGTTCCAGGCGAACTGCTAAGCTCAAATCTGAAGTTCTTCATCCAGGATTCCAGGCGAACTGTTGAGTTCGAACCTGAAGTTCTGTCTGTCTTTGGTGTCTTCGGTGGGCATATATAAAGGTCAGTCCGCACCTGTTTACAACTTTCACCTGAATTTTCTATAAAGTTATGTTTTATCTATTAAAATCTCCATGTTAAGGTAACATTTTAAGGATGAGGAGGGATAGAATGTTACTTTATTCACTAGAGAATAAAACAGTCCATAATCCATAGTAACTAACAAAATACATACATGTATCCTGGTAACTAGCACATAACCAGATAATATGGTTGCTTATTTAAAATTATTTATTAATTCTTAAAGCTTATTTATACAGGGTGTCCCAGAACTGCCTCCCCACCGATTAATCATAGATTCCTTAGGTTATATTAAATCGATTAATCTTAATATACCTTAGTACAAAGTCTCTCCAGTAAGAAGTTATAGGGCCTTAAAGTTCAATTTTAAATTTTGCTTTTTGTTAATTTCCATAAATAATGTAAAGATACCTATTTGAATTTTGGTATACCTGCGCACTATTATGTAGTGCACTAGTAAAAAATGTTTGATATACTAGACTTCACTGCAAGAGGCACTTTACCTACATCTGAAAACTCTTTTTAGCTATAACTTTGTTACTTAAAACAATTATTCAAATTTTAAGTTATTACCCGAAAAACAATTAAAAAGCGTAAAGATAAAGTACTCTTAGTTCATAAACGTGAAAGCAACCGTTTACCTTAAAATGCCCATCAAAGGTTTTTGGTTGTCATCAAGTAGCCACAATATCAAGAACATTGGATAATGATTTTGATCTAGTAAACAACAATAATAGATCAATTAATGAGGTCGGTGACGGATAATAACTTAAAATTCAAATTAATGTTATAAATAACAAAGCTATAGCTAAAAAGGGTTTTCAGATATAGGTAAAGTGCGTCTTACAGTCTAGTGTATCACCAATTTTTGCTAGTGCAGTACATAATAGTGCGCATGTATACCAAAATTCAATTCGGTATCTTTACATTTGTGAAAATTAACATAAAATTAAAAAATTGAACTTAAAGGCACTATAACTTCTTACTGGAGGGAATTTGTACTAAGGTATATTAGGTTTAATCGGTTTATTATAACCTAAGGAATCTATGACTAATCGGTGGGGAGGCAGTACTGGGACACCCTGTATGATTAAATGGAGACATTGGAAAAAAATGTATACACCACACGTGAATAACGAATTTTTATCCAATCAGGGAAACTGCGGCTTGCCTCGTAAGCTAAGATTTTCCCCTTGTGGATCAAATTTTTTATTGTTGTTTATTGTTTCTTCATGCAATCTGTATATACAATAAGCAAGACATATGTTAGTTAATTTAGGACATGAAAGAGTGACATGATTGTAATCCAATGATTAACAATTTGTACTTTCTATCTTATATATTATACACTATACAGGTGACTTTGTTAGTGATTAATCGAATAAAATGTCTTTATTCACTTGTACCATAAATAACTATTATCTTATATCTCGCAATAAACTATAACGAATTTAACAATCGCAATACCAATATTACACACAAATAAAATTTTATTACCATAACTCAACTAGTGAGTCTTGGTTTACGCAATAATGTTTAATGTCATTTGTGTTTTGATGTCAATTGGCAACCTAAAAGGTTAAAACCAGCGAACCTACATCAAACAAGTAGAGACACTCATGCCAAATGTTGAAACCTGTCTAGAGTGCCTGGGACAGTGCCTTAGGGGGTATTTCTACGCTTGACTATCAGATGGCAGCACAAAGTTCTACCAATCAAAGCCAGTAGATATAGGAGAGTACCGCCATCCTTTGATCCGTAAAAATGCCGCCATCGCCGCCATTTTTGTTCCCATCAGCAATGACTGAGTTATGTCTAAAATTTTACTTGAAATTGGCAAGACTGTAAGTTTATGTCAAATTTGAGGTTATCAGGTTATGTTTTCCGTCAATTTGTGTCAAATAACAAACAAAACCTAACCTACTAACCTCGAATTTGACAGAGATTTACAGTATTGAGAAATTTTAAGTAAAATTTCGGATTGCCAATAAATGTCACGTTGACGGAATTGTGCTACAAACCTCAAACTGATGCATATGACAAAGGAACAAACATGGCGGACGTGGCGGTACTGTCCTATATCAGCGTACATATATCAAACAAGTAGAGACACTCACTGTCGGTTCCTTTGATGTCAAAATACCGATTTGGATGACCTTGAGCGGATCCTGGGGGGTACTTTCCGATAGTACTAACAGATGGAGCCACTACTTTTATCACATATGATTGGTAGCAGAGCCAGTAACTGGCTCTGATTGGTAGAATTTTGTGCTGCCATCTGACAGTGAAGCTTAGAAATACCCCCCGAGTTACTGTCCCAGGCACTCTAGACAAGTTCAACATTTGGCATGAGTGTCCCTACTTGTTTGATATATGTACGCTGCCTATATTAGTGGAGTAGATCTGGGTTTGGAAACGAACTCTCTCTGTTCGAAAATTTTTGTTTGTGATTTTATAGAGTCGGGGTCCCTCTTTCTGATGATCACTATGGGAAGACTACCGGAGGTGCGAAGGGGGGGGGGGGAGGAAATTACCGTTCAAAGATATAGGGAAACGGGTTTTTTGCGAGTAACTCGCTGAGTTTCATCCCGATCGGAACAGTTTATCGGAGATGAAATAAAGGACTTGCAAATACAAACAAAATGAACTTTGGCTGGTCGAAATCGGTCCAGCGGTTCGCGAGATATTGCGTTTTGAAGGTCGAAAAACTGCGCCCGGAATTTCGCCGCGGCGGGAACCTTCCGAGGGCCGTGTTCGCGGGGAAGATATTGACCTAGTGACTTTATATTTTTTTCCTGTTAGGTAATCAAAATCAAAATAGTTTGTCCAAATTTAAAGTAGCTAGGTCAATTAGGAGGGGAGGGGTAGGAAAAACAATAAAAAAACTTTGATCGGGGCGAACTTTTTTATTTATTGGCCGATCCGGGTAATCCAAACTGAAAAACCTTCGTTAATTTTTTTGCTACAAGATGAGTCGGGGGCGACCAAGATTTTCTGGAAAATGGGGAAATGGCTGACAATTTTCCGATTTAGAAAACTTTATTTCTTCATTTTCGCGATGAAGGAGTGGAGTAGGAGACAATTTTTTTCTATCACTGGATTGAATTTTTTTTCCCTTGAAAATGAGCTCCCTAAGAATCCGGTAGGACAATTATTAAGGGAGGGAGAGAGGTGGACGCGTTTTTCCCTGTAGAAGGGCAAGGGATAGGGCTAGCGACTTTGGGCAGGGCTCATTCTCAAGCGTAATCAATTCCCTTTCATGGTTTTTATCGCGAAGCGCTATCTTAATCAGGGGCTGCACGCACGTGTGATATGTTTATCAGGAGTTCCCGCTCACCGGTACACACAGACGAGATGAGCGTGAATATGGATTTGTAAGAGAGTAGAAAGAGGAGAGGGAGCGCTAGGCTCTGCCGCCGGCATCTCGCGCTCGCCGTGATAAACATATCACGCGCGCGTGCAGCCCCTGATCAAGATAGCGCTTCCCGATAAAAAAACCATGAAAGGGAATTTATTACCCTTGAGAATGAGCCCTATCCCTTGCTCTTCTACAAGGTAAAACGCGTTCACCTCTCTTCCTCCCTTAATAATTGTCTTACCGGATTCTTACAGGGCTTATTTTTAAGGGAAAAAAATTTCAATCTGGTGTCGGAAAAAAATTGTCTCCTGCTCCACTCCTTCATTGCGAAAATAAAGAAATAAGGTTTTTCAAATCGGAAAATTGCCCGCCATTTTTCCATTTTCGCGAAAATCTTGGTCACCCCCGACTCATCTTGTAGCGAAAAAAATAGCAAAAATTTTCCAGTTTGGATGACCCGGATCGGCCAATAAATAAAAAAGTTCGCACCGATCAAAGTTTTTTTATTATTTTCCCTCCCCCTCCCCTCCTAATTGACCTAGTGACTTGAAATTTGGAAAAACTATTTTGATGGTGATTACCTAACAGGGGAAAAAATATAAAGTTGCTAGGTCAATATCTTCCCTGCGAAAAACGCGAACACGGCCCGCGGAGGGTTCCCGTCGTGGCGAAATTCCGGGCGCAGTTTTTCGACCTTCAAAACGCAATATCTCACGAACCGCTGGACCGATTTCGACCAGCCAAAGTTCATTTTGTTTGTATTTGTAAGCCCTTTATTTCATCTCCGATAAACTGTTCCGATCGGGATGAAACTCAGCGAGTTACTCGCAAAAAACCCGTTTCCCTATATCTTTGAACGGTAATTTTCCCCCCCTTCGCACCTCCGGTAGTCTTCCCATAGTGATCATCTGAAAGAGGGACCCCGACTCTATAAAATCACAAACAAAAATTTTCGAACAGAGACAGTTCGTTTTTCGGTTTTTTTTTTCGCCACATCTACTCCACTATATCTACTGGCTCTGCTACCAATTACAGTCCCTTTATACACAACAGACTGGCCATATGAAATGTCACTTATGACATAAGACAGAATATGGCCGCCTCCAGTGGCAGGTCAAAAGCAGTGGCGGGGTTGGTGTTGGAAAATAGTTTAATTAAATAAATGCTTAGTATAAGTAAATATATGACTAAATAGTAAAACAGAAAATGTCGTATCAATGAGATATTATAAATTTTATTTACAGTTAGTGCTCACATAAATAATAATAAATCTATAGAACTTAAAGTGATCCCAAAACTACTAAAACAGTGAGTATACAGTCTAATACGCTTAAAATTACTTTTCATAACTTCCCACTTAATTTATATAGCTTACATTGTGCATTGCCACAGAAGTACAACTGTATTTGCTTCGTTGTGTATTTTGCTTTTTCGTTTTCCTTTCAGATATTCTTAGACGAACACCAATAACTTTGGATATAATAAACTTTTCTAATTGATTAAAAGTTGCAATATGTTTTACATCAACAATATGCATTTTATTTATATAAAATACTTTAACATTTATATTCTATTCTGACCTTTTATGTTATTCTAATATGCTTGATTGACCTGTTTGGCCACAAGTCCCGCTTTTTTTATTTCTAGGGAAACTTTTCATCTTAATACCATGTTCACACCTATTTTTGCATTCGAATGCACAACACTCCATACCTAAAATTTAAACGTCGATAAAATCAATTCTTTGGACGGCTAATGTAATTTTAAAATTTGAGCACTTGTTTATAAAGACATTGGTATTTTCAATGGCTGTAGGCTCCGAAGCAGACGATAAGAAAGTAAATAATGTTAGAACAGCATTATCCTTAAGTCTTTTTTGCCACCAACTCGTGCTTCTTCACACATACAATCTGCAAAATGCTTTTTACAAATTCTTGAATTTCCATTCGGGTACCAATTTTCTCCATTAATTTTTTTGTCCATAAGTTCCGTCTGTTCCTATTCCTAAGGAAAGCTTCCGTTAGCACACAGTTTTCAGATTTGCTTTGCATCCGACTGCACAGCAAGACCTCATATCTGTAGAAAAATTTTGGAATTGATAAATTTCTTTAAACCTTGTCAGCTTACCGTTAATAAATTATAGTTCTAGTTGTTTCTAAAAATTATGATCAGTTTTTAACTATGTACTCGCATTTTAAAAAATTTTTGTTGATTGAATGTCAACTTATTTTATTTGAGTAAATGTGACTTTGACATTTTTGAAATTTAAATCTGATTGTCAAAATGACGCAAGACATAAAATGGCGGCACCAATGGGAATCGTGACCATATATGGCCAGACTCTTAACGTTAGTGTATATAAAGCCGAAAGCGACTGTACTATAGAGCGTCTCAGGGTGACAAGACAGCCTGGAGAGGATAGGGAATGCTTTCCTTATGGGAATTTCGCTCCGACGTTGACAGTTCTATGCAACGGGTGATGGTATAAGTTGACCGAAATAGACAAAAACCAGAAGTTCCCAATAAGTTCTCACGCAAAATTTTAATTCAGAAAGCATCATTTGTAGTTCAGATTAATCAGTTTGAGAAAGTATAATTTGTAATTCAGAAACCATTATTTATACAGGGTGATTTATAATTGGTGTAAAACACTTTACTATCTTGTTCCGGAAGTAATTTTAAGATAAAAATGTCATATGGACATAGGTCATATTCCAATTAGTTACAGAACTACAACAGATTTAAATTTTAGTGAATTAGTAATGATTATTAAAGAAAAATTTCAAAACATAATTAAAAACAAATTGGAATATGGCCTATGTCCATATGACATTTTTATCTTAAAATTACTTCCGGAACAAGATAGTAAAGTGTTTTACACCTATTATAAATCACCCTGTATGAGTTGGGCACACGGCCGGGACATGCAAACAAAAAGGGGAGACTTGCCATAACTGCGGGGGAGAGGGACATAAGATTCAAGAATGTGCCAATCAACCAACGTGCTACTTATGCAAGACAACTGGCCACAAAGCCGAATCTATGCAGTGTCCTGTCTTCCGCGGGATGGCTCAGGAGCAGAGGAAGAAGGAACGCTCCACATAAACAGACGTGATTAAAATACTACAGGTTAACCTAGATAGGGGTAAGCGAGCGACGGACCTGTTTAGGCATACATGTGCAGCAGAGGGATTTGACATTGGCTTAGTGGCAGAACCGAACAAGAATATGGCAAGAAGCAGCACGAGGTGGATAGTCGACAATAATGTTGATGCGGCGGTATACATTGCAAGTAATAAGCTGACTATCGGAAGTGTAGAACGTGGCAACGGGTACGTGAGAGTCATTACGAAAGGTATGGATATCCTCTCTTGCTACATATCTCCAAACATCTCCCTGGAACATTTCGAAGATTACCTATCCGTTTTGGGGCGTGCTATTAGGGGCAGAAGGAAGACACTCATAGGAGGCGATTTTAACGCTAAAGCCCATAGATGGGGCTCGCCAGTCGAAGACCGACGAGGCAGTGTTTTAGTTGACTGGCTGGAGGAGCACGATCTACGAGTGCTAAACGAAGGGGATAGTCCAACCTTTGAACGTAACGAGAGTAGGTCCTACATAGACGTGACAATGTGTACATCAGATGTTCAAAACAAGATTAGAAGGTGGTATGTAGACGAGAGCGAGAACCTCAGCCTTCATAGAAACATCTTCATAGAAATGTCATACGAAACAACGAGAAACGGCCGACAAGTAGCATACCAAAGAGGCTGGACTTATGACGGGGAGAAGAAGGACTTACTGCTTACCCAAATCCAAGAAAAGATGGTACAGGGATCCCAAGCGTACACTGCTAAGCAACTCATGGAAGCCGTAGTAAGTGCGGTCAACGATAACCTTCGTAAGAAGGGTGGAAACCACGGTAAAAGGCCGGCTTACTGGTGGAACATACAGATAGCCGATATAAGACGCGAATGCTTGACAGCACGACGGAAAGCCACAAGAGCCAATAGAAACCGCCACGTCAACGACCAACAGAAGCAAGCCCTAAAAGACAGGTACAAAGAGAAGAGACGGGAGCTAAAGAAAGCGATAAACACAGCCAAAAGGAGATGCTGGGAGAACCTGTGTCGAGAAGTAGATGAGGACGTCTGGGGAACCGGCTACAAAATAGTTACCGGTAAGCTAGGGTTACGCACACCAATCACGCTTAGCGACGAAGAACAGATGGCTGAGGCACGGAAACTTTTTCCGAAGCATACGCCGAAACTATGGCCAACGCTGCAGGTTCCCCTTGAGGAAATACCCACATGCAAAGCCGAAGAGGTACTGGGAAAAAGATGAAACCCAACAAGGCTGCAGGACCAGATGGTATACCCCCGGAGGTGGCCAAACTACTAGCCGCGGAAAGCACTGAACTGTGTCGTAGAGTTTTCGATACAGAGCTGAAAATGGGTAATTTCCCCACAATATGGAAAACGGGGAGGTTAACTCTGATCGAGAAACCATGCAAGCAAGGAAACCAGAAGAGCTACCGTCCGCTGTGCTTGCTAAGCGTTATGGGCAAGCTGTATGAACACGTTCTGAATCGCCGGCTGTTAGACGAAATCGATAAAAAAGGGGGATTGGCAAGACGACAATATGGATTCACGAAAGGAAAATCTACAATAGAGGCCGTGCAAACAGTCCTCAACATAGCCAAAGAGGCCAACCGACAAAAAAAGTATGCCGTCCTAGTTACATTGGATGTCCGAAATGCCTTCGGCTCTGTCCCGTGGGAGAAAATTATGCAAGTGCTTGAAGAACGAAGGGTGTCGTTGTACTTACGCAAAGTGCTATGTAGTTACCTACACGAGAGAAGGTTACTGGTTGGCGAAGGACACACAATGACCATGACATGTGGTGTTCCCCAAGGCTCCGTCCTGGGGCCCACACTATGGAACGTGTACTACGATGATGTATTCAGCTTGGAACTGCCCGAAGACACAACGCTGGTCGGGTACGCAGACGATCTCGCACTAGTGGTCTGCGGTAGGAACCAGGAAGCCATAGAGGACGACATCATGTGGTCTATTCACAGAGTGGAATCTTGGATGAGGAGGAAAGGGTTGGAGTTAGCGGCCCAGAAGACAGAGATGGTCATACTCGCGGGGAAGAGGACATTGCAAACCGTCGAGGTGACACTCCATAACGGCAGAATAGGGAGCCAACCAAGTGTAAAATACCTTGGCATAATCATATCCCGAAACATGCTTATGGGAAGACACATTAAACAGGCAGCAATGAGGGCAGAAAGAGCGACAGCAGCTCTTAGTCGATTGATGCCCAACCTTGGTGGGCCAAGGCCCAATAGGAGGAAGGTGCTGTATTCGGTAGCAAACTCCATATTACTATATGGGGCTCCAGTATGGAATGAGTGCCTGTCCTCCATTAATCATAGAAAGCAACTGGAGAGAGTACAAAGACGGGCGGCTATCAGAATAGCCAGCGCATACAGGACCGTATCTACTAAGGCGGCTCAAGTTGTGGCATCAACGGTTCCCATTCACCTGCTGGCACGAGAACGCTCGTACGCAGCTGGAGCAAATAGAAGGGCGGCAAAGAAAGAAGCAAGAGAGGAGAGTCTGCGCATATGGGAAGACGAATGGCGCCGAAATACCGAGACTGCAGGGTGGACAAAAATCCTTATTAGGGAAGTAACCCCATGGGTCAAGAGGGAACATGGCGAGGTGGGATACCATCTGACCCAATTCCTGACGGGACACGGTTGCTTTAACGCATACCTGCACCGAATGCACCTACGGGACAACAGTGCCTGCACATACTGCGGCGAAGAAGACTCAGCTCAGCACACTATTTTCGAGTGTGAGAAATGGGGTGAAGAAAGAGCAAGAATGACGGAACTAATCGGGGAGCGGCTTACCCCAGGAAACATCGTTAGCCACATGTTAGAGAGTGAAGACAAATGGAAAGTTATAGAGACCGAAGTAGCAAAAGTCATGAGCTGTAAGGAAGAAGAGGAGAGAAGGAGGCAAGCAGGACAACCATAATTAGTAGGGGCAAACCGCGCTGAAGCAATACCAACCGGGATCCCGGTGCGGCGAGCGACAAGAAGGGGGGGTTTTTAGTCGGTAGGCGGTTGGGCCCCCTTCCCAGCCGAATCCGACACACCCGGATAAACTCCGTTTTTTTCCGGGCGTCTTTTGAAGATTTTCCCCTCCTTCCTACAGGAAAAAAAAAATCACCCTGTATAGAAGATTATAAATAATTAATACCTATATCTTATCATTTTTAAAACTGAAGTAATTTACTGCACATCAGGTTTAACGTCTGCTGTATGCATCAAATTGGTTCTTAATTACAACCATAATGAGGGTGACAAATTTGTACTTCCAAAAGTTTGAGTGATTCATAACTACTTTCTAATGCAAAATAAATTAATAAGCCATTAGGGTAATTTTTGTACAAACTATGTTTAGTCTTCATCTGTTCTCAGAGCCTGTTGACATATTCCATTTGCGATTATTTTTGCATAGTGTTCTATACATTTATCTATTGTTAGTGCTTTTATTGTTGTTTATTGTTGTTTTGACCGCTCAATGGAGGAAATTGTTAAATGGAAACGTGGACAATCTTTGCAAGTTTCAGAAAAGCAAATAGTAATGAATCTCGTCAGTTACCATTTAAATCAAACTAACGATTCGATATCCACTATAATCAAAAAAGTGTCCGAAATGAGTGGCGTGGGTAAAAGAAGCTTTACAACGTGAGACAAGAGTACACTTCACCAGCTGGACTACTTCCTCCAAAAGAAAGGCCCAAAAAGCGCAAAATTGTTACATCTCGTGAAAACAAATACGACGGAGAAATGAAGAGTGACATTCGCAGAATAGTGCACCAGTTTTATCGGGACAATATACCGCCTACAATAAATTCTGTGTTAGCTGCAGTAAATGGCAATGCAAATTTACCTAATTTTTCGGGCGCAACAATGCATCGCATACTGAGTGACATGGACTTTGTGTATGAAAAGCGTGGCAGAAAATCTATTTTAATTGAAAAGCAAGAAATAATCTCTTGGCGTCATCGTTATTTACGCGAAATTCGTAATAATCGTGAAGTTGGTTACAATATCGTGTATTTGGATGAATCGTGGGTAAATATCGGACATAGTGTATCGAAAGAATGGGTCGATAAATCGATTAAATCGCATCGGGATGCATTTATTCGTGGATTGACCACAGGTTTGAAAGCTCCTACAACTCGTGGTCCACGATTTGTCCTGTTACATGCAGGATGCAAAAACGGGTTTATTGATGGAGCAGAGCTGACTTTTTTGGCTAAGAAAAATACCCAAGATTACCATGATGAAATGGATGGACCCAACTTCGAAAAGTGGTTCGAACATCAGTTGATTCCGAATCTACCAGAAAAAACTGTTGTTGTTATGGACAATGCGTCTTACCACAGTAGAAAGTTAGAGCAAATTCCGAACAGTACTTCAAATAAAGCCGAAATTCAGGCATGGCTTCGGTCTAAAGATTTTCTTTTTTGAAGAGGACTATTTAAAAAACGAATTGTTGGAAGTAGTTAATACCTTCAAACGAAACTATGATGGGTATAAAATAGAAGAAATTGCAAAAAGGCACAATGTGAAGATCTTGAGACTCCCGCCCTACCATTGCGAACTGAATCCTATAGAATTGGTGTGGAGTGAAGTAAAAAGGTATTTAATTTAAATATTGTCGTAAACACTATTTAATTTTGGCATTTATTGAATTGTAATGCAGCAAAAGCTTCCAAAATGTCATTTAAATAAATTTTTAATGTTATCAAAGATCGACACCCAAGATATTATAAATACATAATTAAATTAAACATCCTTTGCTTAATTAGTTTATTGTCCATAATTTTCTTATTTAAAATTATAACATCCACGATTTATCACCATATTTTTTAATTATTTATTATTAATCTTTAAAAAGTAAATTTAATGCACAATTAAGCGGATTTTTTTTAAGGTACGTAGCCGGACATAACACGAATTTTAAGGAGAATGAAGTCCGAAATTTAATCAGTGAAGCATATTTGCGAGTTACGCCAGAAAAATGGAATAACAATGTAAATCACGTAATAGCAACAGAAAGGACAATGTGGGAAGTCGATAATTTGTTAGAAGATGTAGGACCAATTATTATAAATATAAATGATGCAGATAGTGATAGTGACATTAATAGTGAAGCGAACAATAGTGACAGCGAGTAGTGATACACGAATTGTACAATTTTTAAACTTTACAATTAAAAATTATAATCAGTTACTGTTTTTTCCAATTTCTATTTTAAATATATAAACTCGATTGCCATGAAACACATATTCGTTTTATTTATTTTTACCGGCTATCAAATCCACTAAATTTGGCGAATTTTATGCTTGTTAAAACCTAATTTTACTCCTTAAAAAACTATGACAAGTTCCGATTAAAAGAATTATGTGTTTGTGATAACGGAGATCCTACTGTACGTAATTGTTTCGTTCTTAAACTTGTTTGAATGCCACTTACAAAACGTACCAGGTAATGAGGGATTATAGTTAAGCTGTCTCTATTACAATAGCCGGATTTGTTTGTCTGTGATGGGGGCATATTTTCTACAGAACACTTTTGTGGAGACATATGGCATCGCTGTTTGCCATAAGGCCCTGTACTGTCTAGTCACCCTGAGACGCAGTATACCAATCAGAGCCAGTTTACTGGCTCTGCTACCAATTATGATGTGATCATGGCCGACTAAATTAAATACTATGGCCTGCACATAGGGAACAAGGTCTGTAAATATATTCGTAGTATGCTTAGAAATATAGGTCATCCCAACAACGTCATTTTGGTGCCCACTGACAATTAGACTGACAAACGTCACCGCTTGTGTGTATTTGAGGTTATATGATTGCAAAATGCCAGGGTGTGCATGTTTGAACTGCACTAACCACTCAAGACATGGTTTTCGCTTATTTCGTTTTCCCGCTGACCAAAAAAGGCGAGAAATTTGGGTTAAAAATTGTGGTCGCGATCAATGCGTGTCAACAAAATATTTAAGAGTGTGTGAGGTAAGAGTTTTTCATTATTATACATCTATCTATTCCAAATACGATAACATTCACCAGACTGAGTAATAACAGAAAAGTTTGCTAGTGCCCAATAGATATTATAGTTGTGTCTTCTGTGTTCTAGAAACATTTTGAACTAAATCAATATGAAAATAATCGTCAGGTTTAGTGAAACGTTCATTAAGCGGCCCTATTAACTTACAATATCACGACGGAATCAGCACAAAATAGTAAATTAGACATCTCAATTAAAACGGCACCACTTGTAGCACGCTAAATGGAGACATCCTTGCCGATAACCTATAAATAACCTCTTTTAGTGAGGTATATTAAAATGATAGTTGACTTACCGTATCACACCGGGACCAGGAAAATGTCTTAAAAAATACTGTTTTTCTAACACAGGCAGAAACACGGATATAAATGAACGGAAACGCAACAAACGTGCAATTGCAATCCTAACCTCCAACGAACAAACAACTGACTGATTCTAAAACACCACTACAAGATTTAAATTTCCCGCCATTGGCGCCATTTTGGTTCCCACTCCATAGTGGAAATGCATGGGATGACCTATATTTCAAAGCTTGCTATATTTACGGACCTTGCATAGGGAACACCACCTAGAGACATCTAGTAATTAATACTGAAACGTATTTTATGTATGGCGGCAAATTTAAATATTTGACATATGGAATACAATAGCATATGTTGTTTCTATAGAAATGCTTATTTTTCCAATGTCGAAAATTGAAATATGAATAGATTAAGTCACCTTTGAAAATGTATTGACAACTTAAATGTTATTCTAACAATCAAAATACTTATAGCACTTATCAGTACTCTGCTTGTTAAAAGTATTGAATATAATTTTATTTATTTTATTTTAACCTTTTTTATAGTATAAATACCCAATTACAAAACAGTTTTATCTCAACCAGGCTTTGAATACCTGCAATATCAAGCACCAGACAATTCTTTACACATTGGGATAATTTCTATAGTAGCCCCGGTATAATAATATCGTCGTTTTTTGCCATATAAGAAGCATGGTATTGTTTTTTGAAGCCTTCCCAACAAACTCCTTGCGGGTTTCTGCTGATAAAGGTTAAACAAGCTGTGCAGTTAACCATTGGCACCCATAAGATTATCACTATCGTAATAGTTCAGGTCTTCTCGTTATCGCCGAAAAACTTTCACTCCACACTCAGTCCAGCTCTGTGTACATCCTTAGTTGTGAAAGTATTCTACTAAATTTTAAAATGGTTAGTGCCAACTGTCTAGTGAATTGTGTGTTCGGCAGCAATGGGTTGAATTTTTACATTAATTTTTTAATAAACTGTAAAAAAACTACATGTTGCATGTTAACTACATTTTTATTGCACATATCTCTAAAATTACAGACTATACAGCCTTATGTAAAAATCATTTAGAACCACAGCAGCTTGTTAACAGTGGTAATGTCTGCAACTTTTAACTGATTGTGGTTTTGTTGTGTTACGACTGGTAACGGACAATTTTTCATCTAATGTCGCACTTTCTAAAATGTTAAGTGGGGGATCAATTAGAAATTACATTGAGCATCCTTTTCTTTCCCCACTACCACTATTTTTGTTATTCGATTATTGTCGAGCTTTAAAATTGGCAGAAATTTGTTTTTAGAACGTGATATGTATTCTTCGAATGGAAAATTACTTCAACGTATTTGAGATTATTATATAATTTGCAGAAGGGATTACCAGTTAAATCTGTTCGATATTTAACAATAATGCATTTATATCCCACAAATTTTGAAAAGATAAATGTTCTGCGAGCTATCCCAATATTTGCTCCTACAGTGACTAGTTCATTTAAATTTTTAAAAGAATCCGGTGAGAATAATTTTCTTAACGTTAATACTACAATAACATACATGGGGAATATTTATAATTTTTTCCAAATACACGTTTCAAACAAAAGTCAATACATTCGTTCCTTGGATAGCAGCATTGCACCTTACGTTCATGTAGTACGGGCTTACCAGGATTGACAGCAGAATATGCACTAAGGCAAATTTTGCGCTGTGGAATAATTAAATCATCTGCCAGTTCAAATAGCGCAGAACATTTTAGTTTTATTAGTAGTATTGCCCAACTGTCATCTCTCCAAACAGCATCCATCAATAGCGAAGAATTGTTATTACCAGTAGAACTACGGTTGAAAATCCAAAGTTTAGAAATCAATGATATGCCTGAAACCAACATTTATTCAGCATCCATAGCATTTGTATATTAAAAATACAACAAAAGATTACTTGTGATAATTGCATCTCCCCATTATTGTCAACTGCTGTGCCAGGACCCTTGCTACGTTTAATTTATCTGCAAGACCGTGGATTAAAACTTCCACAAATAAACTTACTTTATGTATTGATTTATTAGAATTTGTGTTAAATTTCAACAAAAACAATAAACTGGGATTTCATGGTGCAACTAACCTTTTAAAGTTAACCGTCAGATTTTGACATTTGAGCTAAGAAACACACTAAATGCTTTTAAATTCCCACAATAGGTGGATACAGGAGGTGTTCCCTATTACAGTGGCTATATACAAGACAGTGTGGCCATAGGGATGTCTTCGCCGCTATTGGTCGACGCGAATATCCGCCATTAACAGGCAAAATATTTAGTTACTTTTAAGTTGTTCTCAAAGAGGTTGGTAGAACCTGTTCATTTGGTTATGGAAGAAAATAAAACCTTTCAAATCTGACAATCGTAAATTGTCAGTGTCAAATAATTCATTAGCGTCACAAGCGGGTCAAATTTTATCATCTATTGCCCTAAAAAACTAATATTCTGCACAGTATTTAAATGTGACAATTTATAATTATGCTATTGTTGTAATAGCACAAGATGCGTTCGACTTGGAATATACAGTGTGTTTCACTTTACATGGAAGCACCCCTGTATTTTCTTTGTTTTTGTATAAATCGATTTGAATTTTTTACCAGTTATACAACTCACCAAGAGGCATCTATTCATGTTCTTGAGCGCAAATGACGTTTTTAGCCTTGCCTACTACGATCAAAAACGTGGGTCGTATTGTTAATATTTTGCATCGCGTTAGAGTTACAGCAAAATGTTATTAAGAAAAGTTGTTTAGAATCAAAAGAATACCCCAAATACCGATTTTCGTTTAATAATTCGAATTTTTAATTTTTATCCATAAATTTGTCAGTCCCAATTTTCAACTTTTAATTTGGTATTAAATGGTGCCATAGAGAAACAACATTTTTATTATTGTTGCAAACGTCATTAGGTCTTAATAATGGCTGAATTACGTTTAACTGTAGCTGAGAAAGTAGAAATAATTGGAATTAATGGTGAAAATGCAAGATCCAATAGAGAAGTAGCTAGAATATTTAATGGAAGGCATCCAGGGCGTGCACCTATTTTTCCTGGCACTTAGTTTCTGAAGATGCAAGCAGCGGAAAATTTTCGATAGTGCAATAGTTACATTTAATGCCATATCTCAGGAGGATTAGCGTCATAAACCGCCAAAATCATTTCCTCCGAGGGATGCTCTCGAACTATTCTTCTTGGTCTGGGCTTAACAACATTTCCAGTTAAATTAAAAAGTTGATTAATTTTTGAAACAGTTCCTGGATAAATTGGTGCACGCCCTGGATGCCTTCCATTAAATATTCTAGCTACTTCTCTATTGGATCTTGCATTTTCACCATTAATTCCAATTATTTCTACTTTCTCAGCTACAGTTAAACGTAATTCAGCCATTATTAAGACCTAATGACGTTTGCAACAATAATAAAAATGTTGTTTCTCCATGGCACCATTTTATACCAAATTAAAAGTTGAAAATTGGGACTTTGACAAATATATGGATAAAAATTAAAAATTCGAATTATTAAACGAAAATCGGTATTTGGGGTATTCTTTTGATTCTAAACAACTTTTCTTAATAACTTTTTGCTGTAACTCTAACGCGATGCAAAATATTGACAATACGACCCATGTTATTGATCGTAGTAGGCCAGGCTAAAAACGTCATTTCCGCTCAAGGACATGCGTAGATGCCTCTTGGTGAGTTGTACAACTGGTAAAAAATTCAAATCGATTCATACAAAAACAAAGAAAATACAGGGGTGCTTCCATGTAAAGTGAAACACACTGTACATATGATAAAGAGATTACATCGGTGCTACGATAAATGGGGCCTTAGCATAAGTTTAGAGGAAACGGAGTATTTAGTAGTCAACTCGAAAGCACAATATGAAGTATTAATAAATGAAGATGTCGCAGTAAGACAAGTAGAAAGGTTTAAATACCTCGGTGCTACAATACAATCGATGAAAAAGGTTTGGGAACAGAAGAGATCAGAACTCGAATAGTACAAAGTACTTAAATTCAATTTGATGGGACAATACTATCTCCAACAAAAACAAAAAAAGAATAGGTAAAGTAATGGTAGAGTCGGTGCTATGTTATGGCAGTGAGGTATGGACTGTAACAGCGGAAATGAAACGAAGACTAAACACAGTTCAAATGGACGAAAAAGCGCAAAGGTATCGAGACGAGATAGAGTGACGAACGAGAAAATAAGACGCAGAATGGAGGCACCAGAATCAGTTGTGGACAGAATTGGAGAATGGAGGAGACGACGTGGCTTATGAAGATCTTTAAATGGTCGCCGCCGGTTAAGAAAAAAAGAGGTAGACCACGCAAACCGTGGAATGAGGGTATTCGGATAGCCATGGAGGAACCTGGAAGAAGACTAAGCACAGAACAGGGAGGTTTGGAGACAGGGAACAGGAAGACGGCATTTAGCTGTATTGTAAACTAGCGTAACTGAAACCGGTTGTAAACTTCATGTAACACCTTAAAGCACTACGAACGAACGCCAATGAGAAATGTCAATATCCAAAAATAACACTGCACGTGTAACTAACATCAACTAGTTAAAATAACTAGCGCCAAAATAATGACCACTCAAAAACGTTCGATTATTTCGAAAGGCACTGTATATCTCTACGCTCAAATTTGCCTGAAAATGGCCGCCGACAATCGTATGGCCACACTGTCTTGTATATAATCACTGTATTCCCTATGTGCAGGCCATAGTAATTTAGTTGGCCGTGGATGTGATTAAGTAGTGGCGCCATCTGTTAGTATTATCGGAAAGTACCCCCCAGGAACCGTTCAAGGTCATCCAAATCGGAATTTTGACAGCAAAGAAACCGACAGTGAGTGTCTCTACTTGTTTGATTTATGTACGCTGGTTAAAACAAATAGGTCCTGTGATTTCAAACAAAAATTTGTTTACGACCATACAGACAAACACATAAATAAACAGATGCTCAATATCTGTCAAAATACGATTGTGTTGAACAGATCTGTTACAAATAAATATGTTTTCCAATCAAGAACGCTTGAGTATCATAACAGTATACTTGTCGCGTCAGAAAAATACTCAGCGAGCAGCTGAAATGTATGGAATTTGTTACCCAAATATACATTTCTTAAACTGAAAATGAAATTGCGAACTTACGGAAGTTTTTCTACAAACCCAGGAAATCCTAAACGTAGGCAAAAGAGAAAGAGGGAAGTTCCTAATAAAAATATTGTGTTGGCGATTTCAGAGAAAATCCACATACTTCAATAAGAAACATATCGTTTTAGACTAATGTAAAATTTTAAGAACAAAAATAACTTGTTTATTTGGTAGTCGTAGTCGAGGTTAACAGATTAGGTTTTGCGTCAGTCTATGTCAAACCTCGAATTTGACATAGACTTACAGTGCCACCAGCATATTATTCATACAACAAATATTTCAAAGCCAAGCTTGATTTCATATTCAGTTTGCTCACATGTTGCTTATGCCCTACTTACAACGCCAAAAAGTCGTTTTTGTGCAACCGTGCTGAAAAGTTGATTTTTGGTGATTTAATTGTATCCGCCGAATTTTATTTCGCGGCCGTTACTATTTTAATAGTAACAGCAGTGAAAACGAATTCGTGGCTAATAGTTTATCGGCACGGTTGCACAAAAAATTGCTAATGTGTTTTTGATTATAAATGCATTGCTATTTCACGAAAACTGTTGTGTATACCACGTTCGCAATATGCTAGGCTTCCTCGGAATAACGGAAAGCCAAGCAGTCATTTTTCAGTCTAGGTATACAAATAACTATTGTGGTTCTTGGGCTGTAAAGTGCCACATTACGCCCTCAAAGATAGATTATAAAGTGACAAATTTTGTTCGGTGGTACGTATTTTACGGCACGCTTAGCGTTCTGTGTGTCAGTTTGACAAACAGTGATATCGTAGGTTGCCAAAATGTTAAAAAAATATAAATCTGGTTTTGTATGCACGTCGTGGATAGATAGCGTTTATTGACCTTGTCGTGTTAGAGCCTTCAGCTACACCTATAGCAATAATTGTCAGGCCGTGGGCTATAAACTAATAAAAACAGCAACAAAAAATGTGGCAAACTTAAAGTTCGGGTCTTACAGTAAAAACCCTTCTTCTCTCACTCATCCTAGATAATCATTACTATAATAATATTATAGCTGTTATTTGCCATGAAATTGAAACCGAATCGGTCTTGGGCACTCTGTTGACGTTCAAAGAGATGGCAACTCACACTTTTTTGTTTTAAACTAAGGTAACTAGAATTACTCTGTTAATTTCATCGAACTTTACTATATGAACTTTCAGGCCGTTTTCCTATTTTTTTCTAATGTTATTCATTAAAAATGTTATAGCGTTAAAGAGAGATGAAAACTTACTATCGAAATAAATAGAAAAAATATAGGTTGTCATTTAAAAAAGATATTCATGACGTCATAACATTCACAACAAATGATATAAAAATCACAAGATTACTTTAAAATACACGCTGAATTCTTTTTCCAAACGCGAAGATTAACGGAGTTATCGAATTTATGCACTAATTAACTTCCCCACTCTATATATTCAGCACAAAAAAAACATAAGCCTCGAACAAAGGAAAGTATTAGGCAGGCACAAGAAAAATGGCAAATTCTACAATACTATAAATTCATAACGGATGTTAAAAAGCTCGTCTTATCAGAGTTACCTGTGCTTATTAAAACGTATGTCCTGTATTGGTGCCTATACACCTAAGTTAATTTTTAAGTAAACACAAAGTCGCATGAGTAGTGCACAGTTACTGTTTATCCGTGTCTTTTATGTCAGTATTTGACAGGTTATAGGTGTTTTGTTAGCAATACTTCATTTGTGCAAAGTTTAATTAAAAACTATAAAATTATTATTCAAAGCAACTCTAATACACAGCAAGTTCAATTCTGCACAAATTAATAAATCAATTGTTATAAAAAGTAAGTAAAATGTTCATCCTTCATTTGTAAGCATACGCGAACGCTTTTTTAGGTTATGAATAACATTTCACAGAATTTGAGAATTATTGTTTAAGTTTAATTCCTCGCATTTTGTCGAAATACGCTGTCAAAGATCGGCAATAGTTGCAACGGGCGTTTTAAAAACTGAGTTCTTCAGATACGGCCACACAAAGTAGTGCAGCGAAGTCAAATCGTACGACCTTACTGGATAATTAATGGTACAATTTCTGCTGATTAATTAATCTACCGTCAAAAAATTTCCGGAAAAGCTAGTGTTTCGGGCGTAACGTGAGCAGTTGCGCCATCTTATTGGTAGAAGCCAGTTTGCAATTCATCATCATAGAGCTAGTCGATGAACATAGTGAGAATTTCTTCTCGATACAGCTGAACTGTAAGTGTACCATCGAATAAGATTGGCCCTACTAATTTCCGCTGACTGAAAGCAATCCAAACTCCAACACCATTCAGGGAATAATGGTGTTTCCTGATAAAAATTGGGATTTTTTGAGATCCACATTCGTGTGTTCTATGAATTAATATATGATGAACGATGGAACCACGTTTCGTCTGAAAAGAAACATTTTTGCAGCTGGTTATCATTCATGTTTTGCATGAATCACTGGCAATACGAGAGTTGCGAAAATTATTAGTTATTAAAAGCCGTTGCATTTTTTAACACAAAATCTTTATTGTTTTTCAAAATATTCTCCATTCAGACTAATACTCTTGTGCATTCGTTGAAACTACTTTTTAAGACATTCCAAAAATTTATTTTCTGAAAGGGCCTCAGAAATTCTTTGAAATTCTGTAACTGCTGCATCTGAACTGGAAAATCTTTTACCTGGCATCATTTTTTTAACAGTTTGAAACAAAAAAAAGTCGCACGGCGCCAGATCTGGGCTATACGGAGGCTGAGTTAGGCCGGCTTCTCAGGAGGCGTTTTTGCAGCGCTTCAGAGTGGCGCCGTGGAGTGGCAGGGTACGCGATTGTGTGGCGCGTTATTGCGGCGCTACTGTGTAGCGGGCAGAACTACTAAGTCGCTCAGCAGCGCTACCAAGTGGCATGCCACGCGTTTCACCGGGGCTGCAAGGTGAAACCGCAATAGGTAGTTTGTCACTTGCAGTGCATCGAGATGGACGCAGACGGTCTTTTTCCGTTTCTGCTTTTGCACAAAAAATTATAAAAAAAGCTTCAAAAAAAGCGCCAGTTTTGGGTTCATACACATCTTCTATATCGAGTAGAGAAAGGTCTGCATCATACCTTGTACGATGACCTTCGAGACTCCGACGATAAGTTTTATATGCTTTTCCGCATGAGGAAAAACACCTGTTGCCAAAATTATGTACCAATCTGCAGCACTGGCTAAAGTCCTGCGGCGGCGCTTCCGAGAATCGCTGCCCGCCACTAGTGGCGCTGAGAGTCGCGCCGTGTGAAGGGGTCTCGCGACTAGCAGCGCGCGCTTCTGGTAGCGGAAGTCTGCTACGAGTAGCTCAAACGCGCCACTGGGCATTCGTTGAAGGGTCTAGGACATTTCGCCGTCGCCATTTCGCCGTCGCCGTTTCGCCGTCGCCATTTCGCCGTCGCCACTTCGCCGCCGACCACTTCGCCGTCGCCGTTTCGCCGTCGACCATTTCGCCGTCAACTTGAAAGCGGAACAAAGACCGTGCTGCCAAATAATTATACTTTAATTTATTTTTATACTTTAATGTAATGCAACCTTCACTTTATTTATTTGGACATTAATTTGTTTGCTTATAAACTATCGTCTTTGTTAACTTAATAATATAATTGTACTCCGTTGCCGGAAGAAAATGCATAATAAGTTTAATAATTTCTATTGTACTTAAACAGCAAGTATACAGTAATATTTAAATTGTAAAGTCGCATATATACAGGGTGGTTCAAATTTATTTCGGGAAACTTCAGGAATACACAGAACACTTCAAAATAAAGCGGAAAACGTTAATCAACTTATATCGAAAACGTATAATAAGCGAGATGTAAGATGTTGAAGTTGAGTTAAAAAATCTGGTGTGATACACTCACGCAACTTCCTTTTACAGTGATCTTATAATTAGCCAAAATTTTGATTTTTAATTTTTAAGCATTTGTCAAAAATTTTCAAAAATCACAAATTCTACAAAAACGGTACAAAATAGAGCGTTAGTTGAAGAGATAAATTTTCTCTAAAAGTTTAAGCTGAATTCAAAAATGTAATAATATACCGGATGTGGGTGTTCTATTTCAAATAGGAGTTAATTAAAAGATAGAAGAAAAAAGAAAAGAAACCCATTTCAGAAGTATTCAACTGGAAAATCACCTACCTCTCATCAATACACAATAAAAATGTAAAGTTTGAAAAAAGAGCAGATCACTTAAATCATCATAACGGCCATACTACCTTAAAGGAAATTTTCTAAACCAAATCATTATAATGACCAACATGTGCATGATAAAAGGATTAGCAAAAAGTAACAAGTATGCTCATTACCATCAACAACTAATTAGACGGTTTAATGCCAGTGGCGGTGATATGCATAAGCGGGAATAAGCGTTGCTTAGGGGCCCGGGCCCTTAGAGGGCCCTTTGGGGGGCCCGATAAGTTCTGTATTCTCTTATTAAATATTTCGATATCTTCTACTTCATTTGAGTATAGACTGATAGTTAGCACTGCAACCTCAGTCCCCACACTCAGTTATCAGTCATCAGTGATCAGACTCGACTTGAGAGCTTTGAAAAACTAACAAACATTTTTGAATTTTTAGAACCGAAAAACGTTTTAAGAATGCAAGAAGCTAAACAGCTCTGATGT
>CALNHX010006474.1:0-88616 GCA_940337035.1 Agriotes lineatus | reverse complement strand
CGTGTTATCGTCCATCTGGGGGCGAATCGGCGCGGAAAGCGTCTGGCCTCCTGGGTGAGTGGAGACTCGGGCGAGCTGGGCGGAGATGGCCCAAAGAGATGTTCCAGAAGTTCTCGACTTTGTGGGTTAGGGAGGTGGTTGCACGGTGGGCGGCGGATCTGCTAGTGGGGCTTCGTACGTATTTTTCCAGGGCTTTTGCGGCATTTTGGCTTGTCCCGGATCACCGTGCGGCGGAGCGTTGTTGCGGAGGCGGCGAGGTCATCGAGAAGGCCTGGGGTACAGTAACGCTCAGGGCTAGGCTTCGTAGGCGGCGGCAGGACCTGGGGCACCGCGGCGCTCCGGCTTAAGAGGTGATGAGCAACGCTCCGGGTGGAGGCGGAAGGCTGCTGCGATCGACGATCGATGCTGAGACGCGGTGGTTTCTGCAATCAAAGATCGAGCAGGCGACGACGACGAGACGTGGGGCTTCTGTGATCAAAGATCGAGCAGAAGACGGCAGCGATGCGAGGTGTTCCTGGTGGAGGAGGCTGGCTTCTGCGATCAAAGATCGAGCAGGCGACGGCGACGAGACGTGGGGCTTCTGCGATCAAAGATCGAGCAGAAGGTGGCGGAGGAGTGTAGCTCCTGTGATCAGGGATGTAACAGGAGGAGAGCAGTTGCTTCGAGAATAATATTCGATCCAATGCCGTTTACTGCGGCGTTCCCTTCTTTTAAAGGCATTCCACTACTACTGTTTTTCCCCGGACGGCTGGTTGCTGGGGGTTGACACGCGATTTCATGCGGGGGATGATTTGGTGGATTTTAATTATTTTTGCCTCTGGCGCCCTTAATTGAGCGCGGCGGCTTTTTTTAATGTTGTCTATCGTCTCCTTTATCAAAATCTGCGTTTGTGCATACCATACACGCCTATATGCGTATTAAGATTAACTGCAATTTATTCGATTCGCGCTATATGTTTCTAATCGAAGCGCGGATCGCCGATGTTTAATCCGGGCAGGCGTTATAACTTCCCGAGGGGATATCTTCGCTTTGGCAGGTACCCGCTTAATCCTTTCTAAATGGATGTCTGAAAGCCTCGTGCCTTTGTGTTCTCGGAGCTCGCGACCGTTATTTCAAGCTTACTTTTGGAATTCTAGTTCGGCGTGTTTCTTAAATGTTATGCGGCCGCTGGCCTTTTGTCGGCGTTTATGTTTGTTTTTGGGGGGCGCTAATATTTCTTAGGTCGACCATTCCATCCGTGACGAAATTGTGTGTCTATTGATACCTTATTCGAATATTCTACGATTAATTTCGCGTTGCCCTTATTAATTATGTATATTCTTTCTTAGAATTTAATTTCGCTTAATGCATTTCTGATTTGGCGAGCGATTGTTGTACCTGTCTACTTGGACATTTAAGCTCCGGCTAATCTTTCTCGTGCGGCGTCCCCGTTTACTTTCTGCAAATCACTAATTGCGCTTTGTAGGTGGGCAAATGTTTATTTCGGTGACTGACTTCCGTTTGCATTGTTTCTTTATTTGTGTTTTAATAGAATATACATTTGCGTAGTGAGTTTTTAGTTTTTCTGCAGATGTGGCGTTTCGCTGGACTGGGCCGAGAAATGCGTCGTCTCCGATAAAAGCGTTGTTTCAGCTTTTACTGGACGCTTGCCCTTGTCTATTTGTATTGATGATGCTGTTTACTTCTTCGGGCTGCATGCTACTTCTTCGGGCTGGATGCTTCCGTGCATAAATTGTTGAGCTGCTTGTTTTTAAAATTAAGCGCTCGGTGAGACGTCTTTTGCGCTATGAATCTCACGCATGGCGATTAAGTACCGCCTTACGTGTTTTTAGCGCCTGTGAATCATATATCAATAAGCATAATTAAATCTTACCAGGATGTATGTAATACCATAAAAAAACCACTTATACTACAAGCTACACACAGACCATCCGACACACATATGAGCCGAAGCATTCCCCAGACCGTGTTTAAAACAAAACCGCTACAGCAAACCGTGCATTTTTAAACTAGCATTTAATTTAATAATAGCGCCGGCTCATATTTGAGTCGGCGATACATTGTAAAAATTATACTGGCTCATATATGAGCCGCTTGGTAGCCAACGTGTTAATCATGCAATAAAGAATTTTATCTGAAGCAACGTCTGTACTCATCAATTATCAAAGAATATTGAGAGTCACTTACATCTTCAATTAAGTTTTGTAACATACAAGGGCTCACAACGTTTTTTAATAGCATTGCACATTTAGTGCGGTGTAATTTTAGGTCTGATAAAACTTTTGATTTTTCGTCATGATTGGGCAATATCTCTGATAAGTGGTCCACTGTCTTAATCGAAGTATGCTCTGCAATAAACGCACTTAACTTGAGCTCTGCAACCTTTTGTTCATCAGATTTCCGGACAGAAAAATTTATAGTTTGGCATGATTTTGCCTGGACATTCCACTTTACCTTCCCCTCATGTTCCTTGAATTGTCCGTGTTTAATTAAATCCTTCTTGTGGGCTATAAGACTGAACTTGCAATATTTACAGTATGCGTTTTTACTGTCACCAGCAGGATCTGGGGCCACCCAACGTAAAACATGTATCAATATTTTGATTAAATGCTAAAATAATGTTAGATCCCATTTGAAACGGCATAGACACAGCCCAGAATAAATCGTGCTTCTGAAAATTTTGTTGGCCAAAAAAGTATATTGCGATACAAGGCATAGTTCTGCGAGCCCGCTTAATAGTGGAATCAAAAATAAAATCTAACCTTTCAAAGCCACATCCAACTGCCATGCTTTGCAGTAAGTCTGTACGTACGCTTTGTTTTTCTTCTTTGATTCTGTTCGTAGAAGGCAAAGCAAAGCTAAACCCAAAGAAATATTCAAAACACATTACAAACCTTTCCCCATTGCTGATCAGATCCAGTCAGTCCTGCTTCATAGTTCTTGTTCCTTTATTTTAGCACAATATATAAACTAACAAACCTAAACCACCGAAACGAAACCAGTTGTCATACTCGCCCTAACCTAAAATTTGCCACCGAATTTTACTACGCATGGTAGAAATTCCAGCCACATGCGCACACGGCATTCGCGCAGATTTGAATACACACCTGTTGTGCGATAAAGTACAACAGAATTAACTCTTATTATTTGTGATTATGGTTCCGTTCTTCAATTTCGTGCCCGTAATTTAAAAATTAATTCGAGAATTCTTAGTTGTCATGGCTTAAGTAAGAATCCACTAAGAAGCCCCTAAACGCCAGAAATTACCCCTGGAATTTGCCCTGAAATAAATTTCCCACCAAAAATCCCCTGGCGACAAAATATTCCCCTAAATTTCGGAGATTTTCCCCTAAGCTGGCAGCACTGAAGTGGGGAAAATTGTTTGTATTTGTGCTGGGGTTAGTGAGATGTTTTATCGGATTGTGACCCTGAAAACTCTATGTCCCTTTCTCATTCTGCAAGATGTTCGGTTCATTTTGTTTTGCTTTAACTGGTTTAACCACAATGAGTATTCAGGAAGCCGGAAGCAAAGAGAAGGTATTTTTCCCTTATCTCTGGTACAGATTGACAGTGTAGCGCCAGTAATTAGCTGTTATTAGTATCCCAAGAGCGAATTTACATAGATTATTATCGCAATTAATAATAAGGGTGATTATAGCGTGTCGTCATCGGCCGAGTTTACATGTGTTCATAACTCTAAGTTCATTAATGTTTTGATAATTATTAAATTCAGATCCTAGAAAGTTAGGTTGTAAATTAATAGATTGGTTTTACTTTTATTTTCTATTGCTCGGATTCTATTCGTAATATTTTGGTTAATGAATTGTAATGGATAAATATTTTCTTTTCACATTAATGTAATTTTTTTTTATATTTTCGTTATGAATCCTTTTAGAGGAAGGTTTGATTGCTCTGTCTACTAGATTGTATTAGACTTTTTTTATAATTAATAGTTTTAATTGAATTAAACTTTCAGTATCCGTCTGTTTTTACTTCTTTCTTATACCAATTGTGTCGGTAGTGCTATTTCAGTTTCTAGATAATTAATGTTAGATCTAAAAAGTTTATTGAATTTTTGTTATTTTAAATTTTTCAAGTATATTGTTTATATTTTTTAGTAGCTATTATATGTCATCAACTAATCGTTGATAGATTGATATTTCTTTTCAATTTGTTATTGTTTCTTCTTCAATTTCTTGCATTACCAAGCCTGATATAGGACTTGCCCATTGCAACTCCAAATTTTGTTTACAATTCTAAGTGTTATGTTGGAAATGATTTTAATTTAATATGTATTTAACTGCTTCAATAAATTTATCTTTAGGTATGTTAGTTAATTTTTCTGTTTTTAGCCAGTATTGTGCTATTGATTCTGTTGCTAATTCGGTGTATAAGTTCTGTGGAAATGTACTGATTTTACAAAAATAAATTGACTAATGTTATTTAGTTTCAATTTTAAAGATGTCTTGAATACCCAGAGTTTCTATTCCAAGTTGATGGTTTTTATTCTGTGACCATGACAACCTCATTCTTTACAGTTGACCACTTTGCTGGTGGATAAGGTAAATCAGTTAATTCAAAATTCAACGGCTTGTTACAATCGCATATAACTCGTTATACTATAAATGCAGGACCGTGTCCTCCAGTTTCCTAATAAACTAATTGAAAAATAAACATTCATCCGTTACGTTCCTTACGATATAATAAATTGATTAAACATAATATACCTTAGTACAAAGTCCCTTCAGTAAGAAGTTATAGGGCCTTAAAGTTCATTTTTTTATTAATTTCCACAATGTAGAGATATAAATTTGAAATCTGGTATACATACTTACTATTATGTACTGCACTAATAGGAAAAATATCATAAAGTATATTTAACTGTAAGGTGCCCTTTACCTATCTTTTTTTAGCTCTAACTTGCTTATCTGTAACATTTTTTTGAAATTTTAGGTTATTATCGGAAAGAGAACTAAAAAGCACAAAAATAATGTACTCTTAGTTCTTATTTATTTATTTATTTATTTATTATGATTTTAACTGCAACCAACAGCCAACTACCGGCCATTAACAGGTTACAGGATACATAAAACAACAAAAATTACAAATTCGTGAAAGTGCAAACTTAATTATTTTCAAGTACTTCTACTATAGCAAAAAACATCTATATTAAAAAAAATTATAAGGCGACAGTATCAATAATGATTGTAATCAGTTAGTCCATGGGTGATACGAATAATCTTAGTCATATTAGTAGTCTTACTACTAGTACTATACTAATAAACTAATATACTAATATGGCAGTGTAGGAAGAACACATATTCACAGGTATTGTATGAGTAACAATAATAGAACAACTTAGCTCACAATTAGATGTAACCTAGACGCAAACTTAAACGTAAACCTAAACTCTGACTTAAACTCAAACCCAGACACAAACTCAAACCCATACTTAAATTTCAACTGATTTCGGTTGCAGTGCAAGTAGACAGTGCGCTTTAAAGACATACGAAATATCAAATATATCTACAGTGTCAGCAATTGTGTTGTATACAGTACAAGATCTGTATAAAGGAGAACTCAACAGAATGTTAGTTCTTGCAGTGCTCAAATAAAATAAAGATCTATGCCTTGGTGTAGATTTTGGAACACAAAAGCACATTTTATTGAGAAAATTACAGCATGACGCAATTTCGGAATGAACTATTTTATGTAGAAACAGTAAGCTAGAAAGCTCACGTCTTTTCTCCAAGGTGAGTATACGAAAATGATAGCTTAATCTCTATACGGTATCAACGCTGGATAGACACCCGAAAGTTTATATTCTAAATATCTGACGAATTTACTTTGTATTGTTTCAATTTGTTTATTATGGTCTTGGTAGTAGGGGGGCGATATTAATGATAAATATTCTAGTTTAGGACGTACATATGCATTATATAGTGAAATTAGAGTTTGTTTTTGATTAAATGAATGAGAATTCCCTTCATAGATTCACTTACTATTTTGTCAGTATGGTAATTAAATGTCAATTTGTTATCATATAATATACCCAAATCAACAATTTTATCCTTTCGAAGAAGTGAACGTCCGTCCATTGTATAATTAAACAATATAGGTTGAATTTTGCGTGTATAAGTAACAACAGAGCACTTGCTAACGTTAAAAAATAATATAATTAAAAATGTTTTCAATATTTCGCTGCATTGTTTCACACGCACTATCTGCTTCAATACTTATTCAAATTTTAAAATCATCGGCAAATAATGCGTACTTTGCATTCCCTACTACCCGGGGAAGATCATCAATAATAACAAAAACAGCAATGGGCCCAGAATAGACCCTTGAGGCACTCCAGTAGTTGCAACGTACCTCTCCGACAGGCTGCCATTGTAAACAACTGTTTGATATCTTTCAGTTAAATATGACCTGAAAAATTCAACCAAGTTACTATGGAAACCAAAATTAGACAACTTATTTAATAATATTTCGTGGTTGACTCGATCAAAGGCCTTAGCGAAGTCGGTGTATACCACATCAATCTGCATGCACTTGTCTAAAGCATCACAGAGTTCCTGAGTAAAAGTAACCAAATTTGTCAAAGTTGATCTTTTCGGCATAAAACCATGTTGTTCATCGACAATCAAAGGCTTTACATATGAAAATATTTTAATGTGTAATACTTTTTCAAAAATCTTAGAAGCAGCCTGTAGCAGAGAGATGGGTCTGTAATTAGCAACGTTATCTTTGTCGCCATTTTTAAACACAGGACAAACTTTGAAAATTTTCCATTTTTTAGGATACTCACTAGGGCGGAGCGAAAACTGGACCAAAACAACTAATTTTCGAAAACAAATCTGCCTGGGTGTGCAAAAGATGCCTTTCGAGGTTCTTAGTTATACAAAAAAATCCGAATGCTTTATGACGATTCATTCCGCTGCCGAAATGACCTTGAATATTTTAAAATCTTTAAAACTGTTTAAAAAAATTTAAACATGCAGCTCTCAGCTAGTTTCTCTTTAAAAACTACCCAGAACTCACCACCTGGAGGTGGCTGCATGTCGAGTTCCACCCTACCCTTCCACCCTTATGGTAAAAAGACTATTTTTTTGTCCTAGAACTGCTACAAATTGTTTTTTTGTTTCAAATTGCGGCAATATTTCTCTAGATTCGATACGAGCCCTAATAAACCCGTCTCGCGCTTCAGGACCATAAACCGCCATAGAGGCTTCGCGGACTACTTAACACACCGCTCAACTGCCTGCGAATGACAAGGAAATTTCATTAATTCTATTTCATCCGGAACCAAAGAAATCATATTAGTTAGTTCTTCGTTTAAAATTTTAAATGTTAACGGGGGCTCGCTTAGATCAACATTTTGCCAGTCAATTAACTCCACATAATCTTGACAATCAAAATTTAATTTATTAACTCGAAATATTCTGACATCCTCGGTTTTTGGCGTTGATCTACATTTTAAAATCCTTCTTAAAGCTAACTCTCGAATGTGTTTTCTATCATCCCCTAACATGGCTATCAAAAGGTTTTCTGGATGACCAAAATATCCGTTTCTCTCAATTACGGGATCTATCACTTTTTCCAGTTCTTCAGGGAGGTAACGAGATTTACTGATAATGCTAAGTAAGTGCCTAGCACCATTCGTACAAGACCAATTGCATTTAATTTCAAACCAGCATATGGCATACACTTTAACTATGAACTCAGTTAATATCTTAAGATTTTGAGAGGGCTCTTTGGTGGCAACATATGACCTTAGGACTCTATTGGCTGTGGTAAGCCATCTAGAGTGGGACATTTTCCCTGGCGCTTTTAGAGCCAAATCATCTTTTAAAATTCCAGTGGAGATTCCTTGACACATCTCATACATGTACTTAGCATCTTTACTTACGGTTTTTAGATCAAGTAAAGGTAAAAATGTCTCAATTTTCTCAAACTGTACCACAGGTAAGTTTTCGCACGATTCAAGTGTCTTGCCAATGTCTCCTGAAAACCCTTTTGGCCCAGTAGTTTTTCAGTCTAAATAGTTCATTAAGTGGCGTAGCGGCAATTCGTTAGTGTGTAATAAACAAATCATCCACTGCAATGGCCTTTTTAAATCCAATTCTAAAGCTCGAATCACTCCGTTTTAAAATCGGTATTTACCACGGTTCCGTCACAAACCAATTGCCACAATTTTATTTAAATCAATGTATTTTTGTAAAAAGTCTATTATTGATGTTTTAATTGCTTTGGCACTCCCAGATGTTGGACTAACATGTCCAAAATATCTCGATCCTGGTTCAGAAACTAAAACATAATGTTCTTCAACAACTGTTTTTTGATAATACTTCTCTTCTATTTTGCTTGGATGAAGGTCTTATCTCTGCGCCCGTCAAAATATATTGCCTCAACTTCAGAAGCTTCGTCACCAAATTTTCTTTTTAAGTTATTGCGACTTTTCGTTCTAGCTCTCCTTATTTTACTACGATCTATAATTTTTGAAGAATCAGTGTGTGATACAATTCCGATGTCTTTTAGTACGGCACTTACTATAATTGCCGCTGATCGGTCAGAGATTCCCGTGCGGTTGCAAGCTTCTGCCACTGTTGGTAAATCGAGTCGCATTTGATCAGAAGATGATGATTTGGTAGTTTGACAACTCGTCTGAGAGTCCGGTACCAAAGGGCCGATTGCCTTAGAAGTTGACGGTATACTCTCTAGTTCCTTTTGGTCACGCTCACGTTCTTGCACTATTTTTAAATTTCTTTCCTTTAGATTGTCTTCTGTGAACGATGGTTGGCTGGAAGTTGATTGTCTGGCTAGCTCCTTTAATTTTCTTTCAAGTCCTTTTTTATTTCTTTTTGTTGTTTTAATATCTACGTTACCGATTACCATTTTCCGGTTTGTTCTTTGATCTACAATGAATTCTCTTTCAGCTACCGGTATCTTGGTTTTACATTTGCAAGGTGAGAAACTTCTACATTTGCAAATCGCAATATCAAAAAGCTTTTTCTCTGCGTCTTCTTTAAATGCTTTAACTTTTTTGCTATAGTTGTCTCTATATTTTGATTTAAGGCTTTTCTTAATTGTTCTGTATTTACCATGATATTGTACTATACGACTTAAAATTTGCTGATTCGAGATTACGGGAATGGAGCTTTTCTTCCATATAGCTTTCAAGTCTTCAACTAACTGCTTAGAAACTGCACTTACACTGGGTTCTTGTTTATTTTCGTTTATTTTCCCTAACCTAATCCACAAATAATATTTGATAACATCGGCGTATATAGGTAGAACATTATCTTTAAATTTAGATAACACACCAAAATGGGGCATAAGGCGTCTTTACGCATCCTACTCATTTTATAATGTCTTAAAAGATGTCACAAATAATTTAATCACTGTGATTATCGATTAATGCTGGCGAAACTAAATACGTACGATGTGCACCGTACCACCATTGCAACTAACACAACGAAAACGACTGTTTGTTTCAAGGATAATGAGATCTAAAAATAGAATTAACTTCGCCCTGCGATTTCTGAACTGTGATATCGTTATTCGCAAGTATTACAGTTCCACGTAAGATTAAAACATTACTCATAAAGTATAGATATTAGGTAAGTATAATCTTCGTAACCCCATTAATTTATTACACAAATAGCAAAAAATTCTTGTTTAAGGACGGAGTGTCGTCATAGTTTAAAATTTATAAAAAATTATTTAATTTCCCAAATTTGAAGGCAGTTTCGGCAGCCGAAGATATCGTTTTTGGGCGTCCAGATTTTTTTTTACTTAAGGGTACAGTAAGCTCACATTAAGCATACAGGGTGCTTAAATTTCAAGAAATCGACAATTCGCTAAATTTAAAAAAATAGTGTTAATTTTCGAAATTTTAAGACTGATTCGGCAGACGAAGATAACGTTTTTGGGCGTTCAGATTTTTTTGACGTAATTAAGAGTGCAATAATAAAATTCGCTCCACCCTAATACTCACCCTGTTTTAAACAAAGATAGAAGATTACAGCCAAAGGTTCAGCGAGAAACTCAAGAGTATGCCTTGTAGATATTCATGGGTATCTCATCAAACTGTATTATTAACAGTTGAATATTGACTTAATATTTGCCAGTCAGTATCATGCAATAGATAATACAACTCCAAAAAAATTCCTTTCTTATAATTATACTGCTGGTTATAAACACGTTCGATATTATCAGCTTTTATATAACCCAGAGAACATTCAACTGCTGGGTGATGATTGTCCTCGTGCACAAATGGGTTTTCCGACTTGCAAACTAATATTTCAACATTAGATAAAACAAAATCAAGTATTCGATTATTTGAATTTAAAACAAAATTATGTTGCTTTAAGTTACAGAAATTTATAAAATTTGAAAATATTTTTTGAATGTTATTATTACATTGGCTGGCCACGCTAGGATACAACCCAGGAATATTAAAATCTCCATTATTAACAGGTTTTCTTGTAATACTTCCGTTTATCATTGAGACCCTCAAAAAAATTTCATATTCATGAAGCTTAGAAGTCTGAGAAAAATATACTGCACATACATAAAAAGTTTCTAAACCCATTTTTACACGAACCATATGTCTCCTTCGCACAATTCAAACTCAGGCAAATGATAAACAGAAAAATGTTCTTTTATTGCAATAGCCCCTCCGCCACCTTCAGATTTTCCAGTTACCAAAAATCGCGATCCTTCCTAAACACTTGATAGCGGTTATCAAACAATTCACAATATCAAAATTTTCGGAAAGCAATGAATTTAAAAATGTTTCTGTTTTTGTTTTTATACCGCGTACATTTTGATAATATATAGTGAACTGTTTTTGAATAATGGACATCTTTAAAGTCGTTTATTGATGTTACATTAAATATTCTGATTTCTGCATTGGCCCGCATAAATATTTTACCATTTTTTGTCCACCCACGGGAATTTTATTTTATTTTGTTTCTTAAATTCCCTCGCGGTTGCAAATAGAACCCTATTCGTGGTTGTAAGTGATTCATTTATATAGATATAATTATCTTGGCTTTGTTTTTTTAAATCAAGTTGTAAGTGACTTACTTTCAGATCCCGCTTTATCTTCTTTTTGCGTAAAAATTCGTCTTTGTCCAATCTCCTTACAAACTTAACAATGATACTTCGTAGCTGCGAAGGCCGGTCCGCATTCTTTCTGAATCGATGGCAAGTATCGACCATATGTTCTTCCAATTTGAAGTCTATCGCTTTCCCTACTTCTTGCATCACTGAAATGATATTTTCACCTGGGACTCTGGTACACCGTGTACTTCAAGACAATTCCTCCTGGAATACTGCTCCATATTGTTGATGCGCAGCTGTAGGTGATAATTTTCTTTGCGTAACTGAGCATTTTCGGCTTCCACCTTTTCAATTTTTTGCATGCACACTGCCAGGTATTCTTCCTGCTTCTTGAAAACCACATGTAGATCGTTTATTCTTTCATGGCAAAGTTCTATCGATTTTACCGCTTCCTTCTGTGCAATCGAAATTGATTGTAACTTCTCGATTACTAACGCAAATTCCGTTTTATTCGTAGCCATTAACGTTCATTCTTCAAATACGATTTCCTCGTCGTTAGTGGGCAATAGACTCACTGCCACTTCGACTTTTTCTTGAGGATGTCGAACAGGGTGCTTTTCCCTTAGATACTGTACATCATTGGTAGTTAGATTAACGCATTATGCTTGATATTTTTTGGCACACAAAGAACAAGATATCTTTTGTTGGTTTGAAGCAATTTTAATGGTGCAACTTTGACAAATATCTGCCATCGTAAATGTAGTGGTAATACACTTGCACGTCTGCACCTCTTCACGGCCAAAACTGTACTTAAGCCTAAAAACAACCGTTTACCTTAAAATGCCCATCAAAGGTTTTTGGTTGTCATTAAGACGTGGAATTATCAAGTAGCCATGATCACTAAAACAATGGTCATCTAGTGGAAAACAATGATAAATCAATTAATGACATTAGTGACATAAAAATGTGTTCTTTTATGTTTAAGAATATGCCGCTACATAACGAATTCTCCAATGCTGAAAGGTTCGTTATGTTGCAGCATTTTCGTAAGCACAAAAGACAAAAAACTGATGTTACCAACGTCATTAATAGCTTTCTTGTTGTTGGTTACTAGATTACAATCATTACCCATTGTTTTTGTGATCATGGCTACTTTATAATTGCAGGTGTTAATGACAATCAAAAACCTTTGATAGGCATTTTAAGGTAAACGGTTGCTCTTACGCTTATGAACTAACAGTACATTATTTTTGTGTATTTTAATTCTCTTTCAGATAATAACCCAAAATCTCACTGAAACCACAGCCATCTTCTATCATTATAATATATGCTGCGTTTTAAGGTCAACTAAGCAGTATGTTCCATCAATAAACAATATTTTCGGAAATACCTCCATGAATTTTTTCATTCTTTCATCTTGAAAATATAATCCTTTAAAAACTTCATCTTCATCCACTAATAATTGAACATCACTACAGTCATATGTGTTTTTGAGCATATTGGCACATTCTTGAAAGTTTTTTCTTTCTGACGTTCTCCTGCTGATGTTAGTTAGATCTTAAAGTTTAACCTTACGCCTCTGCTCTTATTTTATCCAGCACAATCTTTTACACTTTCTGGGAGTTGTATTCTTCGTTGTGAAAGGGTTGTAAAATAAGTTTTAGTAGATGTATGGTTGTGGTTGTCTTTTAATTCTAGTACACACAGATATTGTGTGCAGGCACTAACACGGACAAAAATTGTTGCCTCACAATCTTCTTTATACTCGTACATTTTCTTTTGGAATGTTCATTTCTGGATTTAAAAGCTCTACCACCTTTAACACATGCTAGTCGCATATGATAATATTTAAGGAATTTATTAATGTTAGCAACGCTTTCGGGGGCTCGTTTTCGTTGATTTTCGATTGTTCTAGCATCTCGTATCCAAAATTCATTATAAACACTTTTCTTGTACGCTTTTAATGCACTATGAAACTCTTCATATGAAGAAAACGTGTCTCCAACTTTCATTTTAACCACGCGTTACGAGTTACCTACATATTTTGAGGTCATATAGTCCATAGCCGGCACCGATCACAGTATTTTTCGGGCACCGTTGCCGGCATATGAGCCCACATTGAGCGGGCGACCGGCGCCGGCAGCCATTTGATTATTTTGCGGGCGCCGTTGCCAGCAGCGGAGGCACCGCCTATTATATATAACTCGCCGGCGCCCTGGTGCATCGCGCAAATAAATGAACTGGAGTGATCGAAACACGTCTTAGTGGAAGGATGGAATTGTATTAATGTTTTTATTCACAAATTTCGTTTGGTTTCTTTTATTATATACTGGAAATGTGACTGCACCTTACAGTACTTATTGAAGGAATTACTTTTTAGCAACTACAATGCTGATGGAATCATCAATATATCCTTCACCACCGTCCGTGGCGCTTAAGGCTTGTTAAATCTAGAGATCCTGTATATTAAACTATATACAGGATCTCTAGTTAAATCTACAGTGGCTACATAATGACAGTGTGGTCAATTTTAAAAAAGGCAGCCATTAAGAGTCGTCTCTACAACAACCAGCCACGCCCTTAGGTATTGTTCTGTGCACGGCCTGCTAAATTGTAAGACAAACGTCACCCTGCTAAATTGTGACAAACGTAATTTTATACGGACTGGACATATGTGAAATTCGGAGATGCTTTTCAGAGCGCTGTATACCCACGATCGCGAAAATTTGTGCAATGTGAGGTGGTCAAATGTGCAGTGTAACATTAATTTTACAAGAATGTCAATAATCTTACTTAAACAGAATTAAACGGCAAGAGACGATGTGAAACGTAAGGAATAGCTGCCAGCGATTAAAAATCCTCGTTAACGAGCAACCTAATATTGGAATATAAGTCAAGGTGTCCTTTTTTATCTTCTTTATTGTGTTTTTGTATATAGAAAACGAAAATTGACAACATTTTGCGTTGATCGACATAGAGATTACGTATAAAAACTCAACAATTTTTTTTATATTCATAATCAAGCCGTTGTATTTATTCCACCAGTTAATTTGGAGGAATAGAATATCCAGTGTTACGTAGCCCATAAATTCTCTTTAATTTGATGCAATAATCTTTGCCATTAAGACATTTATATAGTTTATTATAGCTTTTGATTTGGACTAATGCGCAATTTTCGCAAAAAGCATTTTACTTTAACTCGTTCACATTTACTTATGCAAACGAAAATTCGGCATTCGCTTACACAGAACACTTTACAATTTTATAAGGATTATTTCATTCCACTTCATATTAGGGCTACTTTCAATAATAAAGGACTTAGAAGCAATTTTGTGTGAGTATGTGTAATTTCGTAAAACGACTCTTAATGGCGGATTTTAAAGCAACCAATCAGAAACAGGACCAAAATTGACCACACTGTTCTTATATAGCCACTGTAGTTAAATCTGCTATTGGTTCCGCTAAAAGTGTGACGGACGATTTACGGAAACAGCGACCTGTAAAGGAAAGTATCCGCAACCAAACTAAAACGTATAGTTTCATACACCTTGATGCAAGGTTGAAAATTATTTCCAACTAAAGCGTAAGGTGTATTTTTAATTGCTTTCTTAACGGAATGGGCATAAAAATAATTCACACCAGTCATTCAGGCACAACAAAACAATACGGAAAAAAATATGCAGATTTTAGAACTTTAAATTTTAAGTAAGTAAGTAAGTTTATTTCATCATAAAAAATATGTTTATATACATAATAACAAACGCCTAATTTTTTACAACGTAAAACTTATTTAGTGTACGTCCCCTAATTTTTTACAACGTAAAACTTATTTAGTGTACGTCCCCACCTTTTAATTCAACCTTACTGCTATATTTGAAAAAGTTTTTAACATATTCCGAGCAAATTTTACAAAATTGTTTCACATTAGTTAGTCGTTTAGCCTCGTTTGGGAGGTCATTATACATTTTAAATCCTTTATAATAGAAGCTATTTTGTGTGAAACTCTTTGTATTTGCTGGCAGTTGGGAAATGTCTACTATGCTAGTTCTATAATTATGAACATCTTTATTATAAACTACATGATTACTCATATAACTAGGTAACATATTTCTTACCAGCTTAAAAATAAAAACCATCGTATTGAAATGTATCCTTTGTTTAACACTAAGCCACTGCAACATTTCTAGCATATTGGCAATTCTGGTCCGCCTATGACAACGCAATATTATTCTCATCGCTCTATTTTCTAAATTTTACAGCCTTTGCAGGTCTCCTTCCGTCACTAAAAATCGCACAGTGGAACAGTATTCGAAATACGGAGCAATTATACACTTATAAACTGAAATTCTAGACCATACATTTAATTTACTACTAATTCTACCAAAAAACCCAATCTATTTAGCCGCCTTTTAGCAATAAAATTATATGATTCCTAAATTTTAATCTATCATCAATAACTACCCCTAAATATTTCATTTCGGCAGCTTGTGCTATATTCACACCGTCTATCGCCACATCATCTACTGGCTCCGTTAAAGGCCTGTTTGTAATAATCATGGCCTTTGATTTCATCGTATTCAGCTTTAGTCTGTTATTTTTTAACCACTTTGACAATTTTATTAGTTCAGAATTCATTTTACATACCGCACTGTTAACATCACTATCACTCGCTGTAATTAGGGTGCCATCTGCAAAAAGGTTTAATTTACACCTTTCGACAATTGTGTCGATGTCGTTTATATATAAGATAAAAGAAGTGGTCCCAGTTTTGATCCTTGTGGTACACCTAATTTATTTTTTCCGTCATAGATAGTTACTTGATATCGTTCGGAGACATAGTCCCAAAACCAATTAATTGCCCTGTCCGTAATTCCATATTTTTCCATTTTAGATAGAAGTATATCTCTGTCTATTGTCTCAAATGCACGCTTTAAGGCTTTGTTAAATCCGGTTAGGAATTCTTCGATTTTTCAATACTCAATTGGATGCGGAAAAGTTGAATTTTTCCAAACTAGAATTGAAAAATAAGACAAAAGAATCAATGCAAACTTTATTTTTCATATATGTTAATTACAAAATTAGAAGAATTTCCACTAATAGCACACGACGACAGCAGCTGTCACACCGTAGCCCACGGCGACAGGCGCTCCGCTCCGCTGCTTAGAGGATTTAATTAAATTAAAACTTTTTCGTACTTTTTTTGTAAATAAAAACCGGCCTACGATCTAAGTCTAAAAATTAGCAAACTTTTAAGCCATCATACAACTCAATCGGTCCAGTATCTTCGGAGGAGATAGCGAACAAACATAGAAGGAAAGGCAGAAAGAAAGAGAGCAACGATTTTATGTTATAGGATAATTAAATACTGAGTAATTTTTTACCGGATCTTGTGTACAATACGCTGTACAACGTACAAATAGCTATTTAGGTAATTTCCGTCAAACGAAAAGTCAAAATACCCAAAATAATGTTGTTACAACAATAAATTTCCATTAAACGATGCTACTTCCAATTTAGAAAGAACAGACCAGATTTAAAAGAACACGAGTTGATGTTGAGACTAGAGAATATATTTGCTGTACGTTAAAAAATCAAATTTTGGAAAGGAAAAACAATCCAGCGTAATGTATAATAATTTTTTTACGACCGACCAGAAAATAACGTTTTGCCGGTCAAGATTGGAAAGCGGGCACCAGGGACCGGTAATAGCTATTTACGTTATTAGACCGGTGGCAACATTTTTATGGCCGCGCCAATACTTTACAGATCGAGCCCGTAGGGCGAGACCTGTATGTTTGGCAAGGCCATAAAAATGCTACCGGTCGTGTATCGTATAAGATTTTTTAGGATACTGAATTGGTAACTAACGTTTACACAGTTACAGTTGGTCTAGGCCGGTAAATTTTATCTACCGGACTCGTTTGTAACTATGTAAACGCTAGTTACCAATGCAGTATCCTAAAAAAGCTTTTGCCGGTCGCTGATGCCTTGGTTAGTATGGAATCAAGTGTGTGTTATTGTTTCGATAAGCCAAATAATAGATACTAATGTCATAATTTTTTTGAGTTTTTGAAAGTTTGAGAGTATGAACTCGGATGTCGTAAAAAAATATTGTACGATACACGACCGGAAAGTGTTTTGCAGGTCTCCCCAAGCATCCAGGACTCGCCTGCGGCTCGCCCTGGAATCTGCTTGGTTCGACCTGCAAAACACTACTTTCCGGTCTCGTAACGTAAATTACTATTACTACCTACCTGCTTATTACTATTTTAGTGTTGATGTCGCAGATGTGAAAATCAACATGAAGTAAAATCAGCAAGCCACCCATTTGGCAAGATATTTACATTTTTCTCATGTAAATTTCTATAAGTCCAATATTGCTCAATTACCCTACTAAATTTCTTTGGCATCAGTTTGTGGCGCCTTTATCCTTTCACACCACCAATCAAGTAAGCATGCAGCAAGCATTTAAAATAGAGTGGCATATTCATATCATGGACACAATTCTTATCCAATTTGCAATAAACATTACTATTGAATGCTTTTCTTATGCATTAGTTCTCATTTTCGTTTCTGTCGTCAATTGTCAAATCACTTCAATTTTTCATCCTTAATTTAAACAGCAATCCGGCAACAATGTACCTATTCAGAAAATATAACCTTAAACTGAAAACAACCTAACCTAACAAAAAAAGTGTCAATATCAATTAGGGAGTTTAGTTGCCACAGAGGTACTGCCAACAAAGTTACTAGATGGTCATAGCCTCACCTGACCCAAAAGATCGTGAACGGCATATAAGTATATATTGGCAGCACCTCTGTTGCAACTAAACTCCCTCATGAAAAATGACACTTTTTGTATTGGGTTAGGTTGTTTGCAGTTTAAGGTTATATTTTCTGAATAGGTACATTGTTGCTGGATATTCTCTAGTCTCCACATCCACTCGCGTTCTTTTAAATTTGGTCTGTTCTTTTTAAATTGGAAGTAGGATTGTTTAATGGAAATTTTTTAGTTGTAACAAAATTACTTTGGGCATTTTGACTTTTCCTTTGACGGAAATTAGAATGATTTTTTCACATTTGATAAATCATTTATTTTCTTACGAATATTAAAATAATAAATCTGGCAATGTGGTGGCAAGAAAATGTCGAACTGACACTGACAGAAAAATAAAGTTGCATCCGCTACATCACCAAATCAGTTAGTCCAACATGAAAAGAAAAAATCATAGCCAACTTTGTCCCAAAAAGGTCGTGAACGGCTTATATAATAGTTTTTTTTCTATAGCACATGTTAAAGTGTGCTTTTATCAACTCAAAACAAAAGGTCAAGTTTTACTTTAACAGCAAGGGTAGATAAAGTAGCACTTTAACATCAAGGATAGATAAAGTAATTTATTTTTTTTGTATTACAATTTTAATTATGATTTTGATCTAAAACAACATTAATTGTAGAATTTACATTTCCAGTAATATTAAGTTGTGGAACATAATTTTTTTTCTGTGATAACTGAATAGAAGTAGAATCTGAACTAGAGCTGCAAGAACTTTCTATTCGACAGAGTATTTTCTTTGATACTTCAACTTTTTTTGCTACTGAGTTTTGGATATAAGACTCAGCAATTGAAGATGATTTCCAACCTCCTACACGCTTGACTGTTACCAAATCGGCACCAGAATTTGATAATATGTGGCTGCCGAGCGGCGGAAACAATGACCTGTATAACTTTCTGCATTCGATAACTTCAAATAATCAGCAATTTTCTTCGGAACATTGTAAAAAGTGTTTAACCCCACAGGTTGGATGGTGCATTTTCTTTGTCGGTAGTTAACAAAAAACTTCTGGTGAGGTACGTTTTTAGGGCGCAAAGCGGCGTAGTTTCTCACAGTTCTCAAAACACTCACACCACTTTCCTTGTCAGTAATGCAAACCGACCGATCTTGTTTAGTTTTAGTGTCAATCAGTGAAACGATTATGATCGATTTTTGGTCATCAACATGAGATGTTTCTAACTTGTATAATTCGTTACATCGACACGCTCCATATAAGCCCATTATTGCAATAACTTTTATAAACAGGTACTCGTCATCTCCAGCTTCTTGTAAAAGCTTTGTTATATCCTCTGGCTCAAACACTTTAGATTTCTTAGGTTTGTAACCATCCGTCAATTTCTTCAGCAATGTTATCAACTTGCTGTATCTGTAAACATTTGCGTGATGTTATTTGACATCGCATTCGCTAAGCTAGACATATTACTTACTTTGAAATATCACAATTTTCATTCACAAGCAGCGTAGATTTCAACATAGAATAGTAAGACCATAATGTTGAGGGATTTACCTTCTTTGACTTTTCCGAAAAGTATGCCAGCAGTACCTTTTCGCTAGCACTATTAACATTCTTTGCAGTTTTCCACTTTCGGAAGCACGTATATTCTTTTTCGTAGATGAGGCGAGATTTTTGAGGTAGTAGTTTTCCCACGGCCTCTAACGCCTCTTCGTCCACGTCTGGGGGTAGAATTTCTTCATTTTCGCTCATCTCGAAACAGCCAACAACCTTTAGAAATAAACGCTGAATTCAAAACAAAATAAACAAAATTTTATTTCACCCTGACAACGCTCATACCAACGCGATGTTAAGACCTGTCTAGATTAGTAAAATGCTACTTGACCTTTTGATTTGAATTTTAATAATAAAATACACAAATGCTATAGAAAAAAATAGAATATTATATACGACGATAAAATTTAATTATCTTCTCGAGTGTAATTAGCGTCTCGACTGACGTCTCGACGCTAAAAAACGCTCTCGAAGATAAAATACAATTTTATCGTCTTGTATAATAAATTACTATTAACTGGCAAAATATTTAAGGTACCTAATATTTTATCCATAAAAAGTTGTCACAACTTTCTGCTGATGTAACTTTTATTCGAACAAGAAAATTATAATCGAATGTAACAAATAATATAATAAATAAATACTATACATATATAAACTAAATTGAAACTATGCACATTTATTACATTATTTGATTAGCCACTAAAGCTATTTGCGATGCATATTGCTTTAGTGGCTCTTCTATATGACATAAATTGTCTCCCAAAAAACTAAGGGTTTTCCTCAGTTTTTTTGGGATACTGTAAATTAAACAGAAATATTAGACATAAAACTGCCTCAATACCTTCTTTATAACTGTCGACCTGACAAACCTTTACGTGTTCAACTCAAACGTAATATAATTTGTCTTTAAACACTTCAGTCTCTAAGGCATCTGCAGGCGTTGCAGGGACCATCGTCGATAACAACCCAGGCTCCTGCAAAAGAAGAAAATTGTTTATTTAATAAACCGGTGGTTTTCCCCATCTGTATAGTAGATACGCCTGACGCAAATAACTGGGCATATGTGTTGTTATTATTTCTCTTGTTTCCTGAGCTTCCTCCTTCAGAGCGATGAGGGACACGTTCTTATCTTCGTTGAGACATTCTTGATATAGGACATAATCTGTCTTAAGCGTCTCATCCTTGTTGACCGCCTTTGCATATGCAAATGCCCACTTTGTTCGGTATTTCTCCCCCTGTATCTCGGTCTTCCTCGCTCCACCCGAAGTTCCCCCCCTGATGAAGTCGTTGCAAAACTCACTAAAGGATAGTCCTCCCTCCAGTTCACCCCTGTACCAGCCAGAAAAGATGCGGTCAAGTACTTTACTCACTGTTTCACGGTCTATGTTCTTTTCCCTGCCATCATCATGTCTGTTGGATACCCAAGACTTGATATCGTCCATGACTTGCACCTTGGTGTATGGAGCTTTTCCTGTCAAGGAATGCAAATGTGTAAATAACATATATGCCGGACCTTGAGAAAAAATTCTAGAAAAACTGTATGAACTTATGTTTTTTAAGAATCCACGGTAAAGATCGTCTTCGTATAATTCGCGATTGAGTGTGTACTCCTGGGGGGTTTCAATTCCATCAAAATACGCGTCAGATTCATTCCTCAGATGACACATCAATCCGAGAAACTTGAAGCCGACTTGCGTCTGACCTATCTTCCTAAAGTACTTGTACAAAAGAAAAAGCCCCCAAGAACAAGAGGCAGTTGTTGGTGTGGGCCAAAAAGATGGTGTGTCACAATGAAACCTCTTAAGTTTATCCAGCCCCTTCGGTCGTCGTCTCAGCGTCTTCAGGTTTTGCACACAGCGTATCATACCCTCATCGACGATTCCCGAGTAAGCAGTCTGACCTAAAAGAGGTATTTTCATTGTGGCCACTCCGAGGTGAAGTTTTAGCCCGCGATCTCTCCTCACCCCAGGTTTCAAAAGCTCGAATGTTCCATAGTTTATGAGTCCGCCATGTCCCCAAGAAGGGCCGAGGCGTCTCCTCCACTGTTGAGTGTTCTGGACGAGGAAGGCCGGATTCTAATGCCTTGGCTGTTCTTCGTGCCTCCAACTCCGCTGCCGTCCTCTCCTCGTCGTGGGTTTGAGCTGTATGGTATGGAACAGTGTCTGGGAGGTACCTACACCTTCTTTAATGATTCTGCCGCGGTCTCTACTGATTTCTGGGCCGCCTTTTTGGATTCCTCGTTGGATGTATTGTTTTCGATTATGTTCTTGCTTAAATAGGCCCCTCCTGCTATTGCTGCTCCAGCGGGCCCGCTCGTCATAAACCCCGTCAAGGCAGACATGGCTGGGTATAGAACATAATTCTTTGCGCCCTTTATGATTGACTCCCAAGATATTGGGTCTGGCTGAAGAATTTCCGACACGTTTAATACTTTTTCAAAATCACTGTGAAGTCTGTACCTAGACATCAGTATGTAGGCTAACATTTCTGGGGCGTAGGCCAATCCATTGTCAACCATCTGCACTACCAGCTCTTCAGACTCGAGTATAGTGGGGGCTGCAGCAACGGTGCTGCCTGCACATGTGTTGGAGATGAATGACCACTGGTCAACCCAAGCCACACAATGCCTCAATGCAGCCGCTTCTTCTCTATATGCCAGGAGAGGAAAGTACCGTTCTGCAGCAGTGGTGTAATACATTAAAGAACGGGCATGAAGAGACTGTCCTGTTATCTGCAGCCCCTGATGGTTGTTACCATTGTGATAAAAATAAGTGGTGTTTTCTATCACTTTCTCTGCTGTCAATGATATCTTATTTGACCACTGTAATACGAAGTGGTGTGGTAGTGGATGGGTCATCATCCAGAACAAATTGTCAAATGGGTCAACACCGAAATACTCATATATATGACATCTTCATCCCAGTCACGCCAAGTTGAAATAACATCCATTAAATTTACATAATTTGTGAGGGCATTAGTTGAACGACGGATTGACACCTGCATGGTATGTGATGTCAACACGTCGTCCTTTCTTGTGTCAAAGCCGGTCCAAGCCAAACTGAGATTTGTAAGCGAAAAAATAAGAGCGAAGTGGGCTGCTGTGGCCATTGCCAACATGTGAACGTGATTGCCCATTCCGTAAGCAGAATCTTTAAATAACAATGGTAGCAGTACAAATGCTGGGTCATCATCTTCTGAACCTGAAAATAGTAATGCCATCAATAACGATTTTATTATAGAGGGGCGAATACAGAGACCAGTGAAGCATCTTTTTTATTCTTTCGTTCTTATTATTAGTTTAGTGAAATTTTGTTCTTGGGGACTTCACAAAATCATATTAATTTTCAGAAACTTTAGACCAGTGGTTTCTAGTCCTCACAGGGAAGTGTGATGAGAGGATGTGAAACTTGTGAATTAATTTGAATTTTTATTACTATCAGCATTTTTCTCTTCTGAATAGTAAACAATACCATCAGCATTAACATTATAAAGTATTTTATTAGTGCACAGTTTTAACACCGGTGCATGACGCGGCTCATTTAAAGTTGACTATCTGATTAGTTATAGCGGGTGAACAATCAAAACCGGTTTTTACCTATTGTCTCAGGCCATGTTCCCGAATTTTACTTTTTAATAAAGTTTGGTATTTGTTTTGCCAATGTCATCAGTCAGTCAGTTTACAGTACCGTAAAACAGCAAACACAAAAGAAAGGGATTTAAAAAAAGTATTATTGAAGATGACCTAAAGAGTAGTAGTGTAGCGATGCATTTTGACTAGATTAAGAGAGATCATATTATTTACTAAATTTTAAGCTTAAACTGGCTCAAGGTAGGTATATGCAGTTTAGTAATTTTCTTAGGAAAATAATTAAGTAATTACCCGCATATTTTGTGAATTGCAAGGGAGGGGGGGGGGGGATGTTTCTAGTTCGGAAGATTGAAACGAGGGCTCGAGGCAAATACGGCTTTAGACGATTAACTTCCTGAAAGATAGTCTACTAGGGGGACCATTTAACAGCACAGCATTATTATTACTATTAAAAAAAGCAATACTTACCAACAATATATAAATTCCTTCCTGGATCGACAATTTTTTATTTTGTTCGCATACTTGGTATCTCTCAAAATAGCCCAAGTTTTTCCTTTTCTCTGCGTTTAAAGAAACGGCCAAATTCTGCTTTGATGTTTTTTGTAAAAAACCTCTCGCAGTCTTTGATCAGCTAAAACATATAGAGTATATACTGTACTGGTTACTCTATTTTTTAATTGAATTGTAACTTTTCAATTATGCACAAATTTCAAATTATAACAATGTTAGAACTTGAGACTCTTTCAGGGTTTTGGCTTCAATTATCTAGTTGCTTATCTCTGAAAAGTTTGACTTTCAAATATTTTCTCAAGTATGCATTTAACTTAATTGTCACTTATAATGTCAATCAATTGTCAACAAATTCTTTTTAAATCAGAATGACAAATGTCAAATTCTAAGAATTGTACATTACAACTTTATATAAAACGGTAAGTTATTATTTCTAATTAATTTTCACTTTTTTAAAATGTCTTTACTTGCTTTAAAGTTGGTACACCTAAAGAAACACCTACCTCGTATCGTCCTTACTCTACCTCCAATACAGCAATCCACTTACTATACGCAGCTTGGCCACCGTCTGTATTCCCGCTGTAACGCATCTCTCACCAATAGACAGCTCACTCCTGTTGACCACAACCGACGAATCCCGATCATCCAGCATACACTGTGTTTCGATCTTCTCTCGTACCTGTCACCTACTGGAATGGACACTCTTCAAAAACAGCTCTCCACTATGCAGCTGTCACCTTTGGACTGGATCCTCTTCCTTCCTTGATGTTTCCACGATCTCTAATATGAGCAACACCTAAACTTTTCAAATTGTACGTATGCTTCAAAATAAATCTATTTCCACATAAATCTTCAGTTCTTCTCTTGTAGATAACGATCCTAATATACATTTAGTTTTACCATGTACTTCTGTAACGTTTTCTTCTGTACTCCTACTTGTTTAATATTTCGCTTCTCTTCGCACCTCGTAGATTTAGTTATTGCCCCTTTTACATTATCCAAAAATTTTTTAATTAAAACGGTTAAAATTCCGCTTTTTTATTATGACCAAAATTCTAAATTACATGTTTCTCGATTTGTTATTTTTCTTATTATTATTCTTGGAACAAAATTTACTTAACTACCATATATTTCATTATTAATGCCTTCGACTTTATAATATTATTTGATCTTTACATACTTTAATAAAATTAAATTCTTATCAGAATCTGCATTTGTCATTCCTAATATCACCATCTATTAACTGTCCTTTTTATATTCCAAAACACCTGTAACCGTTCAAAATCTATCATTTCATTAATATTTTGCTCAAATTTAGATTTAATTAATAAACTTTTTATAAACATTCTCAACCTTTAGAATGGGTCAAAATAAATTGTATTAACATTCCAATTTCTTTTTATACAATCAAACTTTAGCCAAAACCAACGCATAGTGTACCATAACAATGCATAGAAATTTTGTTTGACAAACAATAAGTGATGAAAGTACTACTTTTTTTCCCGAGTGCAGAAAAGGTGCTTTCATACTTGCTGTTGTACACGTAATTTTTTTGCATACTGATATCTTGTAATTCTCAGTTTGGTTAAAAAGAGCTTCAAAATGTACAACTGTCAAATTGACAATTCCCAAATTAATAAAATAGTGTTACTTTGATTACGATTTTGAGCTAGAAAAAGGTGTTACTTTCTTTAAGGTTTTTCGTTAAAAAAGACGACTTTCGTAATCAGTATGCAAAAAAATTATGTATTCTTACTTTAAAGTGCCATTTTGAACATGGGAACGTTTCAACAACTTCCAAAATTGATTTTGTCTTATACATTTCTTGGCGGTAGGCGGTAGTACGGGTCATCCGGTCATAGATAATACCATTATCTATTGTCTGTTGGATACATTCATTACGAATATCTCGCAAGTGACATTCGATGGTATCTACATTGTCGGCATCCAGAATGTAGGTAGTAGACGGGCGTTGTTTTTTTTCATTAGCTGAATTTTCCAGACAACTGGCTGCTCGTCGTACAGACACCTGTTTTTTCTCATCTCTTCGATGATTTCTTCGCCTGTGCAAAATAGAGCGTTAGTTGAAGAGACCAATTTTCTCTAAAAATTTTAAGTTGAATTCAAATATGTAATAATATACCGAGTATTCTATTTAACATAGGAGTTAATAAGAAAAGGGGACAAACAAAATAAACCCATTGTGGAGGTATTCAACTGGAAAATGACCTACTTCACATCAATACACATTAAAAATGTAATAACAATGTAAACTTTGAAAAAAACCGTTATAGCTGTTTTTGAAAAAATCTAAAAAAACTGAAAAATCACAAGAGTAAACACCATACTTCCGGTTATGCGGTTTTCTGTCACATGTATATAGTACACAAAACTTTAATATGAAGTTTCAACCTCGTTTAGTTTTTGAGATATAACTGTTAGGACGAGGGTAAAGTTACCATAAGACCTAAATTATAAAATGTATAATACATTTTAAGTTAATACAATGGAAGGTTATTTGCTCTTGTTACCCGCGGCTCTCTTAACTCTTATACTCTCCTTGAAAAGAATAAAATATTGACTTACATATGATCCCACATTGAAACTGGATGCAATGGTCTTGTCAGTTAACTTAGGATATTTATAAACTAGTAAAGCACACACATCCTTGTACTCTCTAGTACTGGGATACATATAAAAATAGTGTAATAGTTAAATGAATTTGGGAACTACAATTTTGCTAAACGTGTCAGCTTTAAGAAGATAATAAATAGGCTTTACTTACATTGTGTATTGAAAAACATCTTGGAATATTGTTTGAATTATTCGTCCTTTCATGCTGGACGTGAAGGTGAGTTTTTTCATTGAATTTTTTAGATCCGGTGCAAATTTTTGCAACCGGTAGGGTCACGGCAAAGTTTTAGGAGTTGACGCTTCCACTATACATACATCGTCAACTTTGTCACCGTCGTCGATAACAGGTGCAGTATTGTTTCCAATAAGATCTGATGCTGGAAATAGAAATACAGTAATTTTAATCGAATTCTAATTTTAATTTCCTAATTACTCAGTAAAAGTAGTCCTAAAAATGATATCAAAAAGGAAAAAAATTCCTGCGGTCTCAAAACTTTGCACATACGTTTAGTAAGGTTCTAAAAACGTGTATAAAAAAGGCATTTTTGTTTATATTAGAAATTTTTTTTGTATAATTTTTCTTTATTTTTTTATTTGACCTTACCTTGTTACGGTATTAAATTGTCTTTACGACACCCGCTGATCGGCGAGTATCGGATGCTATACAAATCCGAGAAATGGGGCACGCTCACCCTGAGAGATCGGTAAAACAGGTTAAATGCCTCGGCTCGAATGCGCTCAGGGAGATGGGAGTGGGTCAAAACGGTACGCCACAGGGAAAGCGTGTTAAGGTATATACTGGGTAATGTTAAAGAAATGGGCGCCACCAAGTCTGACTCGGGATATCCACGTGCAACCGGACCTGGGCGGTTAGACGTGTCGAGAAGCATTCCCAGTACTTCCTCGGGAAAATACTCAAATAGCTATTTCTGGAAAATACTCAAATAACTATTGCGGGAGCCACGGTACAGTACCAGACGCGACCATCTACCCGGAATGCCTTTCCTCCGCGTCCGGGCCTCACCTCACAACGGTTTAGGCACAGTGACACAGTCACCCTGTAACATATATGCACAAGACGCTACAGTATCAAGAAAAAGACGGTAAGATTAATACATCTATTTGATCACCATCAGTGACCTGTTGAACATGGTACAGGACACAAATATAGCAACTCTAAAATACTGGTTTAATTACTACGCCCAACTGGGTAAACACTTAATGTTAATGGGGGCGGCGCACGGCCGAGCCGGACGCCAGATCCAGGCCGGAAGTGAAGAATGAACGTAGGCTTAAGCCCCAACGTCTTAGTGCCGTTACGCGGGAAAGCAGACCTGAATTTGGTCCCGAATCCCCCGAACGCCCTGTATAACGACCCACAACGCCACACAGATTGGCAGTACGCAAAGCTAGATTTATGCGATGAATGCGCAACAATTTTGAATCGGACTGTACGTTGCACTACACCATTTCACACGCGGTTTTGCGTAAAACGTGCGATATTAATCAGGCCGGCGTTGGCACGCAACCGTGAATTTTTGACGGAGTGTACGTCCCACAATCATTGACTATACAGTTAATTAAAATGGAGGAAGCAGCGTAATAAAATAATTAATATAATTACCTAACAAGTAATGCCAAGCATTTGTGCTCTTGGATATCTGTAGTTTCACCCGCAATTATAGAAAATTTTTGGGTTTTCAATAATTCCGCCAACTCAGCTTCGTTCTCAAGTTGGAAATTCTTAAGCATCATAGTAGCTTTAGTTCTACTGCAGTTTATCTGTTTTAAAATTGTTGAATCGGGTGCTGCCGAAGCTGCCAATTGTGGAATGTGATCCATCGACAGCAAAGCAAAGTTGTGTTCTACAACTAACATTAACAGTTTCAATTCTGCTTTTCTAATGATGATCGCCAATTTTTCTTGCTGAGCATTTTTTAAATGTCTAGTAATATTTACAATATGCTTTAAAGTATTAAATGTTGTTTTGTGGTAAGCAGTTTTCTCATGTCTTTTTAGGTGGCTATATCCACCTTATAATATCATCGAGCAATATCTATAAAAACTTATACCATCTTTTTCCTCCAGCCATAAAAATTCTAGGGTCCATGATATTTTGAAGTGTTGTCTATACATTTTTCGTTTTTTACTAACGCCAACAGCCTATAATAAATCAGGTGAATACATAAATTAACTACCGATAACCATGGAACTAGAATTTTATTAAAATACATTATTATTATCTGCATCGGATTCATTAACTTCTTTTTCGTCTTCAGAATAGTTTTCAGATTGTTCATCATTTTCCATTTCCACATTCTGCTCTGTCTCTGCTGGATTTGTGTCACTTGTGTTCTGACGGTTCTGACCTTGACGTATGACAAACCTGTAACAATGTGAAATTTGAAGTTTGTATCGAATTCAGTATTATTTAGTAAATACGTAATTAGCGTTTTTACTTACTTGTCCATAATTTGCACAAACACAAACTTATCAATACTAAAGATAACTGAAATGACACACGGCACAGAACAGTAATAAGATAAACGTGAAGCTAGTGTTAGGTTATAGCGATGTTTGATTAAATTTACTGTTGCCAACTTATGCAGAAAAAAAACCTACTAACTAGTGATACGTCAAACTCTTGTCTAACTTTACTTAGGGATTTTGGTTTCTTAATTTAAAAAAAACACCGCTTGAAAGTTAAAAAAATTTTTATTCGCAAATTTTAGGCAAATCAAGTGCTATTTTTAAAAAGTACTGAAATTGAGGAATTTAAGAAAGGTCGTACTGACGTATACAAATGTTCGAAATGTACTGAATCTAGTACAAACGTACTGACACTGGCAACACTGTTTCTGCACCTTCCAACAGTGCAAATGGCGTCCTGGAGTCAATGAGATTCGAGAATCCTCCCTCGAATTCCTCAGGACCCTGGTGTGGGCGAACGGAACCTCTTCGGCTGGTAGATGACTACTATTTTTTGATGTGTTCCAGGGTAACTTCCCCGGCAACGGCAAAAGCACAATTAATTTATTCGAAGCACTGTTTCGTATTCGCATATCACATCAACTCACAGTCAATTTAACACTAGGTACCGGCCTTGAGGCGGGCCGCTACCTTCTGCCTTCGAGGGCTTCGACCACCCCTTTTATCTCTCGTGCCCTTTCTGGTGCCCCTACCACTAGAGGTATGGAAAATTTACAACTCGTATGCTTGTCTGCTACACCCCCCTCCCCTTGACTAATGTATCGCTACTACATATGTACGAGTCCATTAGTCAGCAAACAATTCTTAATATTTAAATTATTGTTATTAATAATTACATATTTCTAAATTACCCTAACTTATATACAATACCAAACTATGCTTAATTAGCAGATACATATGGTTTTAAACTAATTACATTGTATGTTCCTTTAGACTTATTGTCTAAGGTACTGATTTCAGACGCATTTTGATGGTAATACATTTCCAAAATTCGCCTAACTTCGCGCATCACCCTTTCACTCGGATTCAATTTGTCCCAAAAGATATCTTGATATCTAAGCCACAGAGAATCTATTTGAACTCCCTGATTGTCCCTTAAATTGCCAATCGAAATGACATCTTCTTTAATTTGCTCTAACTTTTCGTTATTAACTACACGATCTTTACTTTCTGTCATTTCTTCCGTAAGATCTACTATATTTACTTTAAGAGATTCGTCTATTTTGTTAGCCATTATTAAAGAACAGCTTCCGGTTTTTCCATTTTTCTCCTCAACCCAACTAAGCATTGATAAATCTAAATCTAACTTAGCTTTATTTCTCTGCATACAGTCTATTCCTATTATTACTGGCCTAACTAATTTTTTAATTACTAAGGTAGGAATTTCAAAAATGGCATCTTTAATTTTCATGGTTAACCAAACCTGCCTGGTAACTCGCTGACTTCGAGTACCTGTAGCACCTGTAACTGAAACTCCTGTTACTGGAAGCACCGGAATAATAATATGCTTTAATGAATCCCAAAGCTCCTCTGAAATTCCAGTTACTTCGCTACCTGTATCGACTAGCGCAGTTATTGCACCTCCTTCCACGAAAATAGAGATTTCTGGAGATTTAAATTTACTTCTTTCCGATGTGGTTGCTTGACTTTCATCAAGCAATATTTCCCGCCAATTTTGAAAAAGTGTATTCATTTTTACATGCTCCAACTTGAGTCGGACTATGGGACCGCGTTGGAGTCAACGGTCTGCCGCCAGCACGTTTCCCTGAATTTGGGGATTTCGCTCGCCTACCTTATTTCTCGGAACATACATGTCGTCCTCTAATCTACCCGGTTCATATTTTGCATTAGCCTGTAAACTGCGAATATTCCGATCACTGTTTCGACTTGACCAGCAAAATGATTATTTCTACGATTAATAGCACCGTAATTATTGCTATAATTATTGCCCCGATCATTTCTAAACTGACCCAAGCTTCGCGATTCCGTTGCATTAATCCTACTGTTACTAGTTTTCTTTCGCAAATCGATTTCATCTCTACGGCGTAACAAATTATTTACCCCAAAGATAGTATTGGCATTGCCGCACGATCTGATGCTGCATTCTATATCCGTCGGAAAATGGCGAATTATAGCATCGATGATATCTTGATCATCCATTGGTGGGCGTAACAATTTTGCAAATGACACTTGCTTCAAGAAATAATCGGAAAGGCTAATGTCTCTTGCCGGGTTATATGTTCCCGCATATAAATCAGCGGGGTACTGCTTTGTCTTTCCGCCCCCCCCCCCCCCCAGTATTCCTCAAGAAATAATTTTTAACAATCTTCATAGGGTACAAAATCATCACGAAAAACCATACACCATGATTTAGCTGGCCTTACTAATGCTTGCATAGCTACTCGTAATTTTGCGCTTTCCGGTACACCTGTATAACAAAAATAGTCCTCTAAATCCCCAATAAACTGGACAGGATGATTTACCTTAACCTCCTGGCTTCCCGAAAATTCAGGTAAGTTTTTGGTGACGTACCAGCCTTGAGCGGGTGGCCATTGCTGAGTACTACAATGGCTATTTCGCAGTTCAGGGCCACTACTAGCTGCTATACCTAAGTCTATTGTTTGTGTACTTAAAATAGTTTCGTTTGCGTTTAAACCTGTTCGAATTTCAATTTCGCTTAACAACGAGCGCTTTACTTCTTGTACAGTTTCCGCTTGTTTTTCAGCGAATTTTGCAAACATATTTGCCATCATTTGCTCCATCTTTCCATTAATTGACTTTCCTGCATATCTGTTTCTGAGTCCGACATGGTTCCGGACAAATTGACAAACTCTCCCGTATTTAATTTTGACTACGAGCGTGTCGTAGGCATTAACAGTTATAATTTTCTCATTCAATCGCTAATGATCAAAACCCTTTCGTTGAGCGCCAAATGTAATATATCGTTTATTTGATAGTTTATAGGGTAGGTTCGTGTTTGACCTGATGCTGTTAGCGATTAAATGAAAAACACATACATTTTACAAACAATTTATTAATATTAAACAAAACCCCTCTTAACTACGTATCTTTCAAGCAGCAAACCTAGGTTTCTGCACCTTCCAACAGTGCAAATGGCGTCCTGCAGGCAATGAGATTCGAGAATCCTCCCTCGAATTCCTCAGGACCCTGGTGTGGACGAACGGAACCTCCTCGGCTGGTAGATGACTATTATTTTTTATGTGTTCCGGGGTAACTTCCCCGGCAATGGAGAAAGCACAATTAATTTATTCGAAGCACTTTCGTTTCGTATTCGCATATCACATCAATTCACAGTCAACTTAAAACTAGGTACCGGCCTTGAGGCGGGCCGCTACCTTCTGCCTTTGAGGGCTTCGACCACCTCTTTTATCTTTCGTGCCCTTTCTGGTGCCCCTACCACTAGAGGTATGGAAATTTTACAACTCGGATGCTTGTCTGGTACACAATGTGTGCAGCTTTAAACACTATTTGAACTTATTAATAGATAATAATCACTTAAAGAATGAATTATATGTACTTTTAAACTATTCTTGCGTTGGATTCTACTAAAACTGAGTGAAATTAAATTATTTTGTCACAAAATTTCCGAAATTATATTTTTAATGATGCGACAAAGCAGAGCTTGGTTTTTGAGTTTTTTATAATTTTACATGAATATATTTCTTTTAAATTAGTACAGTTTAAAATTACTATTAATATAGTTATAATTTTAAATTAATACTAAACATATTAGGTACTTTCTTTGATTTCTTGATATCTCAAAACTAATTGGAAATATTGTTTAGAATATTCTGTAATGAGCATATTGATTCTATATTAGGAAATACACACTTATTCAATTTATATGTATACCTAAATAGAATTTCCGAAAAGAAAATTAGAAATTTATAAAACCTTCGCATTACCAATCTAGCCACTGGATTTTGCCATACAGCAGATCTGACCTATTTTTATAACTAAGCATGTGCAATAATAATATTATATAAATAAGTAACACACAAGAGAGATCTTCCAAACATTTATCGAATTTATCATTTATTTTTACAGTTCATAAATTTAGAAATTGTTTTCCATTTTTTTACAGTTATGGAAGCTTATTCTTCTATTAAGATCTCGTAGTCTAATTTAAGTTCGTGTGCGACTCAAACAATAAATGACTTCATAAGGTATGCAAAAATCTTTTCCCAATTTAAAACATGTTCTGTCAGCTAATGTTTTGAAAATTTTCTTCTCATTCGACAGTGAGTTACCATGCATAATATTAAACTCTGAATCCAGTACTTCAGCAGCATGAAAAAAATCATTATTATGAATAAATATAGCCAGTCCTCTGTTTTAGGTACTGAGTTTGTATTATTCGTTGTAGATCCTAAATTATACTTATGTCTGAACTTATAAGCAACATACCCAGCTATGTATTTGTGAGACTGTAGATTGATTTTTTCTTTACGTTCAAAATCTTCTAACAATAGTAAACTTTCATTTATAGCTTCAGTTTTTGGCAAATTCATCTCTGAATATTGTGGCTCGATAAACAAATAATACATTAAACTTTCTTAAATAATTGGAGCGGTTTCGACATTTTTGGATAAACCTCGTAACATATCTTCAGTTAAACAAATTTCTTCATTCAAAATCGTTGCTGGTTCATATTTCTTAGATTGTACAGGTGTCACCAAACACTCCTAACCATGTTCTTTGGTATTAGTATTTTCTGTAAAAACAGCCGCTGAGTTTTTACCTAATACAAACCACCTCAGACGGTATTTAAATTCAAGAGGATGAGGATGATCGTTACTACCTCTCATGCCCCTTATATATGAGAAAAATTTTCAATAATGTCTTGGTTTAACCTTGAAGTTAAAATATAACCCACTTCCTAATTCAAATGAAGATAATCATATAACTCCAACAGTGATCTGTTTCTTAACAATATTCCCTTTTGGAATGGAATAAGGGATTGACGTTTTCTTACAGTCATGTTACCCATTACATGTGAGACTTGCAGTAAGTTTTTCTGGTTTTTAAAATCTGTTCCAAAGGCATTTTTCGTTAGACTATTTCCTACGAATTTTTAATCGAGAATTTAATAAGTCAAACCAATCATTTATTAAAAGTGCCAAATCTGATGCTTCTTTCCAAGGGGCATTAGGAGGCATCAAGCCATTTTTACCACAATATTCTATTGACTTACACACTATACAGTATCAGACAATAATTGACCCGCAGGTCTAACTTTTTGTCGCTCATATCCTTTTACATCAAAATGAAGCTTAGTAATTTTGTGAGCTAGTGTTAGTTCTGTCGTAGATATTTCAAGCAATTTCCAAGTTTTATCAATTAGAGTATTTTGCACCCAAAAAACCATGATCTAGTAAATGATTTCGTAAAAGCTTGATTAGATCAAGGCGTCACTAAAAGAGAAGGCCGCGCTCCTCGATCTGTGACGTCACGGATCGAGGCGGTCTGCCGTCCCTATACCCCGTAAGTTAAGTAAGTAAGTAGTAAGTAAGTTTATTTCATCTTAAAAAAGATGTTTATATACATAATAACAAACGCCTAATTTTGTACCACTTAAAACTCATTTTCCCGCTGCTGATCATTTAAGTCAGTGATACAGCCTTAGTAACAAAACTTGTAAGTCGGCGATTATATTTGTTTGCTGCTTTCCCTTGACAACGGAAGTTAATATTATTATTAAGTTCTTAGGATAATAAAATTAGCAACGCAAGATGCAGACTTAGACGTTTTGTTTATAATTGCATGTGTTTATGTGACATGTGACACTCAGAGGTAACACGACTCATGAAAATTAATCCTGGTGACAGGTGACAAACCAAACGATTTTTTCAAATATAGGAAAATTTCGATAAGCAGCGGGAAACATATAATAAGATAACTCGGAATGTATCGCCTATTAATATTTTCGGCAGACAAGCCGCGGCTGCGCCTTGCCTTGTACTTGCCTACCTCAAATGTTAATAGGTCCTTACATTCCTTGTTACTTAAATAGCTATTAGTGTACGTTCCCACCTTTTAATTTAACTTTACTGCTATATTTGAAACAGCTTTTTAACATATTCCCAGCAAATTTTTTAAAATTGTTTCACATTAGTTAGTCGTATAGCCTCGTTTGGGAGGTCATTATACATTTGAAATTCTTTATAATAGAAGCTATTTTGTGTGAAACTCTTTGTATTTGCTGGCAGTCGGAAATTGTCTACTATTCTAATTATGAACATCTTTATTATAAACTACATGATTACTCATATAACTAGGTAACATGTTTCTTACCAGCTTAAAAATAAAAACCGTCGTATTGAAATGTATCCTTTGTTTAACTCTAAGCCACTGCAACATTTCTAGCATATTGGCAATTCTGGTCCGCCTATGACAACGCAATATTATTCTCACCGCTCTGTTTTGTAACTTTTGCAGCCTTTGCAGGTCTCCTTCCGTCACTGTAAATAGCACAGTGGAACAGTATTCGAAATTCGGAGCAATTATACATTTATAAACTAAAATTCTAGACCATACATTTAATTTACTACTAATTCTACCAAAAAACGCAATCTTTTTAGCCGCCTTTTTAACAATAAAATCTATATGATTCCTAAATTTTAATCTATCATCAATAACTACCCCTAGATATTTCATTACGGCAACGTATTCTATATTCGCACCGTCTATCGCCACATCATCTACTGGCTGCGTTAAAGGCCTGTTTATAATAATCATGGCCTTTGTGTTCATCGTGTTCAGCTTTAGTCTGTTATTTTTTAACCATTTTGACAATTTTATAAGCTCAGAATTCATTTTACATACCGCACTGTTAACATCACTATCACTATCATCTTCAAAAAGGTTTAATTTACACCTTTCAACAATTGTGTCCATGTCGTTTATATATAAAATAAAAAGAAGTGTTCCCAGTTTTCATCCTTGTGGTACACCTAATTTATTTTCTCTTGCTTCCGATTTGACTTCGTCATAGATAGTTACTTGATATCGTTCGGACAGTGGCGGATTAAGCTCATCCCAAGTAGCACACTAAAGTTGGGCCAATATTGGCTCTGTTATATTGGTAATATCTTTGAAATGTAACGCTTTTTTATAGTGGATATATATTGTCTACCAATATGTAAAATCTAGTAAGGTAAGATATCTGCATAGTTTATTGGTCCCTTGTTGGTGACTCTTGTTGGTTATATTGCAATGGTTTTGAGCCCTACACCCCAAACTCTGCAAGCATTACCATATTAAATGGACTTTTCACATAAGCTCAGAGTGGGGGATTTTATTTGACTGCAAAGCTAAGTATTAAATTTGCTAAAAATGATCATATTTGCAATGAGATGCTATTAATTCACAAAATAATTAATGAAAGAATGAAATAAGAATAGCTCAAGTCTCATGGGGATCTTAGTTAAATATTAATTCAGTTAATAAATAGGTTTGTGCAGTAAGTAATTGTCAAACCAAATGATATTTTAATAATGACACGATGGATCGCTAAATGCAAGGGAAATGTAGCGTAGAATTAAAATACAATTTACTTTTTAATTTGCATGTTTCGCAAGTTAACACAAGAAACCAGTACTTACTTGAACAAGCTTTTCATCGAACTGTGTATGGCCTAAACAGCCCCATTAATCGAGTGGTTATTACTGTTAATAAATTAAAGGATATAGATTTTTTTGGTACTTCGTATCGAGAATTTGTACGGAGAATTAGAACTTATTTGAAAATGTAAATATATTGTTTCTGTTAGTGTGTAGTGGCTCCCTATAGCTTTGTATATAAGTTTAGTTTGTTTAAAGGTATAATCCGTAAATAAATATTATTATTATTATTATTATTACTTGACGAAATCTAGTCAGGCTTCTAGTAAGAAAGATAAATTAAAAGCCAGAGAAGCTTACAATCATGCAAAGAGCAAATAAGACGAAGGCATTAATGCATTTAAAAGGGGTCAGAAGAATCCAAAGGCAAAGGTTAGAAGAAATTGCAGAAAAGTAGACACATTGAAATCATAATTGTGAGGAAATTCAGACAGTGTTTTAAACAAACAGGAAATACGCGAAATAACCGCTTTAATCAATACAGTGTCATGTGGACAAATAAACTTAATTAAAAAGTCGTGCAGTGAAAATTGGAGACGCCATAATTAGTATTAATGTAAATAATTATTTCAGACCCAGTTATATTGTACATATTCTTAATATTAACTAGTTTTAGTATTAAAAGCCAGTCAATTGATCATAGTTTATATCCGGTTTTTAAATTAATATCACTAGCTTTTGTTAATTACCGGCAACAGAAGACAATTGAATAGTTTTAATGTCCTGACATGCAAATTTGTGCTCTGTATTTAATTAAAGGTTTATGTTCGTCAGAATAAAGATACAAATCTCAAACTTCACCAGTGTGTCGAGCAAATTCTTCTGAACAAGTGGTAGTGTTTGCAATAAAATCCGCCACCAAAAATTGTTGAGCTCTCCGAGCAAGGTGCAACATAACCTCGTCTCGCAGCGAGCCAGTTCCAGTTCCAAGAAGAAGACCTACGGGTCCAGCCAGCACTTCGACGAAGATATCAGCGTGTTCAGAAGCCCGAGGGGAACGTGCCTGCATGCCTGCAGTAATATCCGATCCATAGGACTAGGCCAGCGAGGACAGCCGAGCCTTCGATTCCTGCGATTCGAGATCGGAGAGGCGAGGTACTGTACATTTTAAAATTTAAATAAGTAAGCTTTACCTGAAACGATCTAGGCCGAATTCCTTGCCGTGTCAGCATTTGCAGCAGTAAAAAGGGTTCAGTATCCAGATTTTGAGGTTAGGCGGAAGGCGATTTGGAAAGGACGCCGAGATAAACAAAAGCATCCTAGTCGCGGCCCCCAAATAACAATTGCTGAAACAAAAGAGAGTTTAATACCGGGAAATCAAATGAATTCAAATACTTACATTCGAGCTGTGACCGATTTCTGTTTGTTTTGATATTATTCATGTAACGCTACCGAGCAGCGGCGGCCATCTTTACTTGCACTTGACCCAGATTTCAAATTTTAGGTTGTGCGTACCGAAGCTTTGTTATACAGGTCCGCACTTGATAAATTTCAAAACCAAATATTTAACTCTGAACTCACCTGAGACGAGTTTCACTTTACCGAACCTGAGCTAGTGTATTATTATTATTTGCAGATAAATAAAATTAAATAAGGGCATAAAACTGTTATTTTACCAAGTAAAGCACATACAAATTTTAATCAACCCACTAATTGAGAATTAGCACCAATCAAAAAATAATAATAATGTGCGTGGTAACTATTTCTTTATGTATTTATATTTTATACAAATTTCTGAACCATACAAACCATTGCATATTAATTTGGCGCCCAACGTGGGGCTTTTACATAATTACATAAGCTTTTACTAAACTTGCTAGGCGCCCACCGCTTTTGCAATATATTGGTAGCCAAGGTTTAGCCAATATGCGAAATCTAGAAAGGTAAGATATCTGAATAATTTATTGGTCCTTTATCGGTTAGGTACTTATGGTTATATATTGGCAGCCAAGGTTTAGCCAATATGTGAAATCTAGTAAAGTAGGATATATGGTCACTCTTGTTGGTTATATATTGACAACCAACATACATCCAACATGAAATACTAACATGGGCATTTATTGTATAACAGCCATGATCCAATCTTGGCTTTAAATATTTATTAGTTATTGGTTGGCATTACATACCCAATATAAAATATTATTATTGGGTGCTTATTGGCCGTTAATATTGGTGCATTATTTTCTGCGTAGATTTCCCATATGAGTGTGTCACGGGGGATTCACACAATTGGTATTTCGAGAACTAAAAAGAGCTACGAAATCGGTTAAATATGCAAAGATTCACAGTTGTAATTAAAAAAAAGGTATTTTTTATTTTTAGAACATCCTGCATATTTTTGCGTATTTAGTAAATTTCCTATAAAAAGGTAATAAAGACGACAAACTATTTTGAAAATAAAAAAATTGTAAGCAATTTTCTACAGAAAACAGTGTTATAGGATATAAAAATTATGCATTATTCAATGATTGTTGCTGTTATTATTAATTTACAAAATTGCTTATAACGTTTTTATTTTCAAGTTTAGGCTAGAAGTAGTACATTTGAACTTTTTTTCTAAACAATTGAATTTTCTATCGAAATATGCAAAAATACTATCTTTAGGAATCTCGAGAACTAACTTTCAGTTGCTTTTTTAATTTGCAGCATCGTAATCAGCCCAAACAAAATGAAATTTTTGCTCATTTAACAGACTTCGTAGCTCTTCTAGTTTTCGAAATATCAACGGTGTACGTGTATATTCCGTACTACACCCTATAAGGGCGATTAAGAATTAAGCAATGTATAATGTTACAAAGTTATATAAAAAAATATTCAGTTATAATACCATGAGTAGTCAAAATTATGACGACTATTTTTGCGGTGGTGTCACGAATGTCCATTGCGCTTTGGTACGATCCTAAGCACAATGGACATGAGTAGTGATACCACTGCAAAAATAATCTACTTAACTTTGACTAAGAATGGTATTCGAGGGACTATTTAATGAACCAAACTACTTTTTCAAATTAGTTTTCAGTAAATCTAGCAACAAACTACGCAATTTCTATAGTAACAGAACACTAATATTGACTTTTTCTAATAAAAATCGCATTTGTTAAAAATAGTCACTTGAATACCTTCTAGGAAGATATATCCACTGATATTTTTTTGATTGGTCAAGAAACGTCAGAATTCTGGATTTTCATTGGTCACTTTTTGACAGATGACAGGTGAATTGAATAGTCACTTATAATACCATGAGTAGTCAAAGTTATGTCGACTATTTTTGCGGTGGTGTCACGAATGTCCATTGCGCTTTGGTACGATTAGGACGAGTGCGCTAGCACGAGTCCTAATCCTAAGCGCAATGGACATGAGTAGTGATACCACCGCAAAAATATTCTACTTAACTTTGACTAAGAATGGCATTCGAGAGACTATTCAATGAACCAAACTACTTTTTCAAATTAGTTTTCAGTAAATCTAGCACAAACTACGCAATTTCTATAGTAACAGAAAACTAATATTGACTTTTTCTAATAAAAATCCCATTTGTTTAAAATATTCACTATACCACTAGTGAAAATTGTCGATTATTTTCACTAGTGAAAATTGTCAATATTGTTCATTTTTATTGGCCCAAAGACGTCAAATCTTGTATTTTTATTGGTCAGTTTTTTATAGATGACAAGTGAGTTGAATAGTCGTATAAATTTTTCATATTTAATTTTAGTTTTTCTATCCTAAATTTTTTAATAAGAGTAAACTTTTAATGTTTTGAATTCAGCATTTGCTGTTTCTCCTTCTTGTAGTATTTTTATGTGGTTTAATAGTTAGTTTTTGAATTAAATTTCTTTGAGGCTTTAAAACGTTTACTTAGAATTACACAATTACATATCGCCTTTTAACTATTATATGTAAACTACCAAAAATACAAATAATGATTCGATAAACATTTATTTTAAAAATATCAAAGAATATATAAAAAAATTAGCGAACTATAAATTATTTTCAACCTCTGCGTTTATGGGTTTTCTCCTTCTTCGTCCTCCATCGCGATCCTTTGCGGTACACCCTTCCTACAAATTCGGTATCCGTAATAGTTGGAAATCGTTTACGAATTGCTTCTGTAAATGGAAAATAGAAGTTATTTTTTAATTGATGCTGTTACGTAAATAGAAAAACACCTACAACATTTGCATATTTTCTGTAAAATATATTCTGTAAACTGTGTAGATCAACCTAAACTACTACTACTATTAGTACATTGAAATTTATTTTTACAATTTTGAATTGTACAACTATAATACATCCAATTTTATTTTTTGATCTCTGCCTGAGCTTTTTTGTGGCCTCCTCTTATCTTGCCATGCCCCGAGTACTGTATGGCCACATCAGATGTTACAAGCTTCTTCATACATGCGTATATTGCAGTGTTCTGATTGTCGCCCCCAACTAAAGAAAGAATGTCAACTTAAAAGCAACACTTTTTCAGTAACAACAAATTTTTAATTCGTAGAGGATTAACTTACTAATAAATTAAATGATTCTTCCTTTTCTATCATAATTTCTACAGCTTGAAATTCTTCCTTGCTTTTAGCGGGAAGAAGAGACACCATTTTCTCTTCGTCGTCGGTTGCAAATCTGGCCGATAAACCGCCGCCACCGACCTGCTTTCGTTGGTTTCGCAAAATGTTCGTTTCCAGCCGTTCAAAACTTCGTTTTCATTCGGAAATTTCATAGGTCAATCCTGATATTATTTTTACCAAATATTTTTCAGAATCTAAAAAAAATTATGTATTCATATATATGTAGTATATACGGCCTATAGTTTTAAAAACCAGTAGTCTGCTCCTCTGTTTAGAGTTTTGCATTGATTGTAAAGAACTGTTTTGTATAAGAGTTCAAAATATGTTTAAGGCATGTGAAATATTTATATTATATTTTATATATTACATTATAAATGTAAATTAAATAAAAAATTATAAAACTGTTAATAGGGCAACTATGTTTAAATTACTTAAAAATGGGATAGGCATAAATAAAATCAAATCAAATGCGTTGAAATTGAAGTAAAGAGCTATAGCCCTGATTTTTGCTCAGAAATATAACATACGTCATAACACTATTTTTATTACTCACTTGTTAAAACCACCGGTTCCTCTATATTCTGGATTTCTACACTCAACCCTGCACTAGTAAGTGTTTGGTTTTGCAAATCAGTATCTGAAAAATAAAATTAGAGTACGTCTAGAAAGTATGTTTTATTTTTTATTTTACTGTGTATGGTATAAATTTTAAACCATTTAAATTTAAAAAAAAATAATGCAGTGTATTTCCGTAGAAATTAAAAAATATGAATTAAGCTTTGTCGATCAAATAAACAATAAAAGAATGTACGGATTTATTGAGAAAAAAATACTCTTTAAATTGTTCTGTTCTAATTTAAGTAAGAATTAAGTTTTTGGGAATTATATTGGCAATCTACGCTAAAATAAAACAGTAAGAGTAAAAACGAACCACTTATATTTGAAACATCTAAATGGTCTCGAGCGGTTTCATTATTAAGCAGCTCCGTGGCGTTCCTTAAAATTGATCCAAAGTTGCCTATAACATAGTAATTTGATTATTGTAATAATACTTTATTCTTTTTTTCGTATTAAATACCATTAAGAGGAGGTAACTTAGGGCGATTCCATGTATCTTCGTCGCTCGAAAGTGCTTGCTCATCAAAGAAATTGCCAATTGGAGGAAATTCTGTTTGGCAAGCTGGACGAATCTAGATATCTAGAAGATCCGGCGACCGAGGATGTGTAATCCGAAGCACAGCTATAATCGGTACTTGCTAGGTCGCTATTACCATTTTCAGCTTTTTTGTGAATTTTTCAGCCAACATTAAACTTCCCACCTGTTTTTTAAAGGTGGCCGGGAAATAATCGTAATTGGTTTTTAGGTCCAAGCAATTTTTAATTAGTTCTGCGGCAGATGGTTGACCGCGGCGCGCTGGACCAGTTGGCCATTTCTAGGCGGTTTTATTTTCATTGGCTCAACATGAAGGTACGTAGTTTACCGCTTTACCATTAGTCCAGAAAACGATGTCCCAGGTTTTTTCCATGCTGGTAATACCAAAATGCAGAATTTAAAATTAATGGAAAAGTTCGAAACATAGAAAAAACCGTTCACAAGGAAAAACAAAACACTTGCATTTTATTTCAGTACTGTTTACAGTAACTGCTTCCGATACTTTTAAAAAAATTTAAATTCCAAAATTTCGTGAACCTGAGGGGTATAAATAAAAATCTTCATATGAGCTAAACTTACGCCCATGCAACGTTCCGTTTTTGTTTATTAATGTTAACTGAAATAGGTTGCCGTTTTTTAACAAAGCAAATGAATTTGATTGATTTGTGGAATTAATTTTAACATTAAAAGAAAGAATTTCAATGTTTTCTGTAGATACGTTTTTATTGGACGTTCTATATTGTGGCTTAACGAAAGTATTGTTAGATTGCTCTGATAATCTTCGAATTACTTATTGCAGTGGTTTCTTTCGAGATCGCACGGTTCTAACTAACTGCCCCAAATAATTTTCAAACGGAAAACTACTGAAATCGTTTACAGAGCGCTTGAAGTATTCTACATCGTCTGCAAGATGAATTAAATCATGAACATTATAAACTGTTGAGTGGGTGCCATAAAATTTTGAAAAATGTTTAACAAATGCCATTAACGCTACTCTTGCAAAGTTTATCTTATCAGTAGTTAAAAATTTAGAACATAGCATCCTCATTCCACAATGAAATAACAGAAAATGTTCGTACACATGAGTTGGTAGCAAATTATAAAGATCAACAGGTCCCAAATAAAGCAGAAATAATCTTAACTCAGTTGCTTTCCATTTATCTAAATTAGCTATTGGCCTACATTTTCGGTTAAAATCGTTAGGTATAAACGATGTAGATGCGACTAACCTGTCATTTAATTGTAATCTGCTTTTAACAGATAAACGCACTGCATGTTTACTAACTGGACCTTCCATGCAGTAGTTTAACAATTTTCTCATAACCCATAAGCAACATAAATGCATATAATCTAAAGGAAACATTTTTATCATATCTAAATCCAAAATTTGTGTTAAGCTCTCGCTAACATGATGATTTGTATCAGACATATCAGGAAAGCTTTGATTAGTTCTCTTAATGTTACAATTGTTTTCAAAATTAACCGATGATTTTTATATACTCCCTTTTTAATGCATCTTTCACAGCTACTATGGCCAGTGTGATTTTTTATACATTTGATAAATGCTCTAGCGGGAGCATCGCATACAATGCCCATTGTATTAACGAAACATTTAACATTATCATAAGAAATGGCGTGGGATATAAGAAAATTTAGTTCCTTGATAAAGTTTTCAAAATAATCAGAAACTGATTTTGGTTTTGCGTTACCACAATATAGAGCTACAACAAAGGGCTGCATTTCTAAATCCGGTAAAAATAGTTTGGCAAGGATAGGCCAAAACTGAGAATTAGAATATTTAAATACATATTTATGTAAAAATTTTAGTTTTGTGTAATTTTATCGGTTGTAGGTACTACTTTTTGTACATTTACTCTGATGGCATTTAACCTTTGGCAAAGTAAAGCAAAAAAATATTTTGTCCAATTTTTTCATTTATCGATGTTCATTAAAAACAAATAACACAAACTGAAAAGTTGTGTAAAAGATATTATAATTGTTGATATAACCAGAAACTGATACTTGTATTTTAAGCTGCTGTCATATAGATAAATCATTAAAAACAAGCAAACTATTAACGTCTAAAAATAAACGTAAAAAGCAAGAAACTGACAAAAAGTCACAAAAACAAGCAAAATATTATTAACAAAGACACTTCAGATGAGAATCATAAATAAAATTTACAAACGTAGATAATTATACTGTTCTTATCAACATTCCATAAGGAGGAATTCGAATAACGTCATAAACTCTCTATATACCGTAGCCTTCTCTAGAATATGCGAAATTCGCCTTAATTTGTATATGTGTTAGAATACTTATTCCGTCGCTAATATTATTCTTACGTCAGAATGATGAGGATTAAAGACTGGTGAAGCAGTTACTTTTGAGTGGTTTGTAATTGAATTTATTTCAAAAGTTTTAAACTTTATTTTCAATTGTTTTGGAATTTCTTACAAAAATTTAAAAAAGGGAACAGTATGACTAGAAAATCAATTATAAAAAAAATTGTTTTTACAAAAAAAGCCAAAAAACAAAACCCAGATAAAGGGCCACAAAATTCGAAAGTTTGAAAAAGTACAAAATAAATTTTATATTTTTAGAATGTAAATATATACTCTTAAATGGGTTTTAAATACAGTACTATGCCTTAAATTTTCCATTTGGAAAAAAAACAATTTGCCTAATTATTGCCTGCCTTTAGTAATAGGTAAACAGTATAATATTTTTTAATATAAATGCAATGCTGACTGAAATTTAAATTTTAAAATGGAAAAGGTTATTATTTTGTATTTTTTTATTTAACGTAAGGTTTACCAGAGAATACTGGTTTTATGTTAATTTCAAATGTTGGCAGTATCTCAACTAGTGTTTATTGGTCTCTTATTGTCTATATATCGCCTTGCCATTATAATTTTAATTACAAACCTTGTTCAATGGTAAAATATATTGGCTTTATAATGCAGGCAATATTGGCAACTGCTAGTATTTCATTCACTTGTTCGTTATTGGCGGAGTATTGTTAAGGTTGTATTGCCAATAGTTTGGTGATTATCTATCTGTTTTATGTTGGTCAAACAATATAGTATTGTTGCAGGATTCCATACATTGGTTATATATAGAATTTACATTTTCAAGTTTATATTGTAAACTGCTGGTTGGTTATGTAACTGTTTTATATTGGTTACCCAATATGGTTTTATCGCGAGATCGCATACATTGGTTATATATTGGTTTTAAACCCTGAGATACCAATACTGACTGTCCCAGGTAGTTTCAACAGTTTGCCAACATTTCAAAATATACCTTGTTTAATTATCCATTATATATTAGATATAAGTTGCACGATAAAATGTTGAGCCAATGTACAACATAGAATAAACCTTGGATAGATATTGGATATATATTGTGTGTTGCTTGGGATTGGGGGCCCCTGGCGGTAAAAATTTCGGGGCCTTATATCATAATCAAAACAAAAAGGCGGAAGTGATGTACTTATATTGATTATTGACCTTTATTATAATACAAAAAGAATATATGTATACCTACAAGAAAAATACAATATATAAAATATAAAGCATGCATATGAATATAATTGAATCGCTGATTGTTGAAAGGAACTAACTCCAGAAAAGTTAGTTTTTGGCAAACTACAAAAGTTTGTCTCACAACCCTGTGAAAATTGTAATGAAAATCTATTTGCCTGATACAATGTTGTTAAGTCAAAGATCAGCTAAAGCTTAGAATTGATTTAGTTAGGGTCATAAGTTCAATAAGTTTAATAGCAATTTAAAAAAAAACAGTTTTACTGAAAAGAAAAAGTTTATTCCGTGTTGTAAACAGTATTGAAAATTACAAAACTAATGGTATCATGCATTTTAGTCTTCTTCAGTGTTGGTAGTAGGTCATTTTAGGTAATTTTCATAAAATTGCTTGTCTCTTTCATTCTTCTCTGGAATATATTTCATCAGCTCCTTAACAGCATTTATTTTGTTCTGCTTAATAGGTACTTTTCCTTCAGGGTATGTGGGTAATATCGAATCAAACAATTTTGATGAGTCAGGTCGTGATCCAGGTTGTTTTAGATTGAAACTGTGCCTTTTCAGACCTCCTATATACACTGATGCCTGTAGTTTACCCGAAGTGAGATATTTAAACTCCATGAATGACGCTGGTGTAAAAGCTTGCTTTAGATGTGGAACATTTCTGCCGTAAGATTCTAGTGACAAACGGTTCTTTTTAAACAGACTGGGCCACCATTTGTTGAAATCTTTTATGTCCTCCGCCTGTACTACTTTGACTGATATGTTAGACTTGGAATTAGCTATAAGTTCAACATATTCCATTGGATGATAAATGCGATCCACTTTGTTAATGCGCCGTTTGGAATCTCTGCACAATAGTTTCAAATCTTTTTAATTCAACCAATCCCATGCAGGTAGGTATAAGCGTATGGTTCATATTTTGACCTGGGTATGAATCGGAGAAGAGATATAAAGTTTTTGCAGTTTTTGGGACACAGTCGTCAATGTAGTCCATAAGAAAACTACACACCTTATTGGCACCCTTCTTAGCTGTTCCTTCAGAATACAGATACATTCAGGAGGAATTATCTTTTAGATTCGTTATACAGAAAGCATATACCCATATTTGCTGCATATAAAAAATCTCTTGCACAGGGATATGTGGCAATGGCAAATTCTGCATAAAGTCCAAACACAATGCCACACACCGAATTATCAGACTTGCAGAGTTCTCTAGTAGCTTTGATTGCATTGTAGAATTTTTTACTTCTTCTTTTGTGAACCTGAAGTTCACCTTGTATAACTAACTTTGCGGCTTGAGATAAATGTGTATTTTAACTTAGTTTCCAGTTCTTCGCATGTAGAGCATACATCTATTTGGGGGCGCCCAAATCTTAACTTAAGCTTTCGTTAAGGTATTTTACATAAAATTCATATTTGAAGAGCTGCATTCCAAAACTAAACTAAGTCCAAAAGTTTAATTTCGAGAAAATTAGCAAAAAGTTTCCGTCGGCATTTCGGTTTTCAAATTGTTATCACTTGATACTTATGTGTAAAGTATAAAATGGCATATAATTTGTTGTTCAAAAATAAACAATCATGTATGGTAAATTAGCATTGTAAATTAAGTTTTTATTCCAAAAGTAGGCTAAGTCCAGGGACTTAGCTCACTTATGGAATAAATTTTACGCACTACTGACGAAAACGAATGTAACTCATTCTGTCTTTGGATTTATTTTATTAATAATTTATTTGAAATATAACCAAACGTACAACAAAATATTTTAAATAAACTCTTCCTGGTCATTATCATACTCTACAACATTCTGTTCATCCGTTTCTTGATCAGTTCCTAAGGCTTCTTTATAAAAGTCGTCGGCATTGGAGCTCATTTCTGAAACAAAGGATAACGAGTTCATTGCACAAAAATTACAATATTTTTTTATCTGTCGTACCTAAGTGCTTTATCAAGTGCAGAACATTTTGACGTTTGGGAGGTGCAATACAGTTCTTAGCTTCTACTAATGGCGTACTTCCAACAGTATTTTGTAGCTGTTTGTTCTTTTTCAGTATGGAATGGCTGCATGAGGCCCCACTATACGTATGTTGTACTTGTAAGGTGTGTTTTCCCTTAGTATAAATAAAAATCCGTTGTTGGGTTGTTTTGAAGTCAAATCTTGTTTTTACTAGTTGTTTTGCAACTGATTTATAATCTCTCACGGTCCAATCACCTCGCTTCAAGTCCTTTACTGTACAATACTTTTCAAATGTAGTATAATACTCTTCAGGTGATACTATTTTCTCCTGTTTTCGTAAATCTTTCTCTATTCTTCCAAACACACGGTCGGGTGGCATATAACTGTGACCCCTGATGGGAAAAATATGCAAAATCTTGTCAAATATTGTACTCTTTTGGACAAAGTACAATAAAACTATCATAACTGTTGAGTTTTTATTCTGTCCAGAACAAGAATCTGAAAATAGTTTGAGTGTATGTGGCTTAACCCCATTAAAGTCTGGATTAGTGTATTTCTCCTCAAGGTTTTCTAAAAAATGAAGAAGAGCTGAAGCTACTTCAGCTGACCCTTTTCCTGATAAATTTTCTGTCCAAGTATATGCAAACATGTCCTCCTTGTTTTGAGAGCCATCTGATGCGTGTACCATAATCATTAAGTTGTAGAGCCATATTTGGCGCATATAGTAAACATCTGATATACTGAGCTTTGGCAGAGGTTGATTTTGTTGCATATCGAAACATATTTTTATAACACCTTCACCTTCGTCCTGTCTCAGCAATTCATAAAACCTCTTTGCTCTGAGCTTATGTAACTTTAATTCTATTTCTAGTTTTCTTTTTTCGTTACGTTCTAATCCGGGTTTGTTTATTTCCTTGCATTTTAATTCACAAAACGAGCAAACATCTGATCGGGGATTACCGAAACCTAGATTGAATTTAGTGACAAAAATTTTGTAATACTTGGCATAAGATGCCACTCGCGCTCTAACACGCTCTCTGTTTTCTTTCCACATCTTGTATAGCTTCTTTACCGATAACTCAGGAGGTAGATAACTTCGAACACTTTTATTTCTACCATAATGGCTACTCCTACATTTTAATGACTGAATGTGTTTAATGATTGATTCAGTTACATCCACGTCCCTTTGTGATATGCGTATTCCACCCCGTCGTTCTAGTCTTGCTGTTCCTGTAAGAAAAAATACTTGCATAATGGGAATAATATTACCCAACTTTGAAATAGTGCTACCTGATTTTTGAAAATGAGCAGCCAAACCGTTTATTCTGTATCGTGAAAATTGTGTGACCGACTGAAAAGTAGCAGCACAAACTTTTACTATAGTTCCATTACGTTTCCTTAAATAATAATCCACTTGTAACCTACTCCTCGCTACATTCTTCCTTGGTCGACGTCTTATTGCTGCTGCTTCTTTTATTTTCATGTACTGAGTCAAAAAGCGATACTGGTCTTCAGCTTTTTGATGTTTATATAGATTTTTAAAGAAATCTATGTGTACAAAATGTCCAAAAATCAACATTAATCAATACGCATACACGATATAAAAGTCCTTAAAACTTACCTTCAATATCTCCTTTGGACAGGGTTTGTGCATTACACAGTTTCGTATCATGGGCACAACTGAGGTTAGGTTTCTTACCACGGGAACTATTAACTGCTTTAGATTTTTTTGTTTTTTTCCATTCTGTTTTATTGCCTTTTCGTCTCTTGCCTGTTGCTGATAAAATCACGTTTTCGTTATATTGAGCAGACATTTTAATCCAATATACGGCACAATAACAACTAGTTTCACGCCTTACAATGTTAGGTTATCACCTTACATCAACAAAGCCGGCACTGAAAGCGCGCGCATTGTCTGAGCGTATTGCGTTGTTTCAGCATGAGGACTTAGCGGAGTTTTGATGCAAACGCTCTGGTGGACTTAGCTCACTTTTGGAAAAAATCTGAATTCTGTCAGGCCGTTTTTATAAGGACTAAGTCGAGTTTTGCTGTGTTTTGATCGTTAAATTTGTAGCCGGGGGGCAGAAATATCTAACACGAGCGTTGTTGCCAAATGTCAAAAAATGGCACTTAGTGCAGTTTTGGAATAGAACTCTTCAAATATTCTTTCAACCTAATCATATATTTACCCTTAGCAGTTTTTAATAAATGAACAGGGGGATCTATTGCCTTTTCAACTGGTTCAATACTGAACGGTCCTAAAGCTTTTGGATCATTAATTTCGTATGCAACTAAATGTTCTCTGTAGTGTAGATTAAGTAACTTTTGGCAGAATAAGAAAATATGTCCAGGATCCACACACACAATCGCTAAAATGAAAAAGAAGTCAATATTGCTTTTAAAAATAGAAATGTAACTTCCACAATTGTACTCAAATCCCCTGTAGATGACGTGTGAATAAATTTTTACCAAACTTTGATCGACGTTCAACTCGTCATAGATTATGGTACAATAATTACTTGCTATTTGATCTTGATCGTTCAAATGGGATGATTTTGAATAATTTTTCAGTCTTGGTCAGATAATTTGCAAATTTTAATTGATATTTTTACTCAAAGTGATGCAAATGTTCTTTCTAGATGTAATACAATGAGAATATATTTTGAATTACCTATGTTTTGCTTCATACTTAAAACACCACAGATTTCTTAATGGACCTGACTGTCGTATAATACGAGGGTAGTGAGTTAGGAAACGAAATTTAGGCTTTAAGTTGTCAGGAAATAGTTGAATGTAGTCGGTATTATGTTTTTTTATTTTGTATTTCAGTAAAGCAATATTCTTTTCGTTTGTCTGAAAACAATAATAAATCGATAATTTCTGTTAAATGGGAACCAAATCCCATAACATTATGGGAAATAAATCATGAACGTTATCATTTCCCGAGCGGGACATTTGTAAATGTTTCTTCTGTATGTGCAACATTTTTGATATCTCCACTTATCTGAACAATTTCTTTTGGTTCATATTCAAAATTTCTTTTTAGTAAATTTAGAGTTTGCAAATCAAAATATCTCATCGTACATGTAAAATAGTTGATGGCCTGACACAAGTTGTAAAGGCAAATACCCTCGAAAACGTCGTGCATTACATCTGCATAGAAATTTTCAACTAAGTGAAATGAAGGAATGTTATTTAATAATGAATTATTTTTAATTCCTGTTTCTTGCCAATTGTTAATTTCAACGTCAGCATCATAATTTGTAATAGTCCGTAACAAATTACCATCCTCAATGATTAACTTTTGAGAAGTATGTTTGTTCACTTTGCATAACCGACAAAAAACATTGCTAAACGATTTACTAAAATGTAAAAAAGAGTTAAGTCCGAAATTGTCACCCTGAACCAAACCCAATACAAAATGAATTCTAATTTTACCGTCCGCTGTTTTGATATCTATGCCTTCCTTTTCTAGGTAGATTCATAATTCATTCACCAGAAATTCAAAGCATTTTTTGTTCCCAAAATTTCTTATATGAGTTGGCTTAATAGTCCCGGCAAGGAAAATATATATGGTAGTAGTATTTTGTTAGGGTATAACCTGACCTTTGATACCCATAAATGACCTTGTACAAAATTGCACAAACCTGGACTGTTTTGCAATAAGTTTAAACTGTTAATCATGCCTTTTAGTAGAGCATCTTTTTCAAACATTTTCTTAAACTGAAATTTTAAAGGCATCACGACACCAGTCACCTCCTTCTCGTCATAAACTTACTTCCCTTGCGATGCACTGCACTTATTTCACTGTTGATCGTTAATTCACAAATATTGTCGATGTATTCATCTTTTAGCGATTTATATAATAGATAATCTGTGCTGAAAAACTGGAAGGGATTTCGGAAATTTGCTCCAATCATAATCATAATTTATTTTTTTAATGAAATCTTTATTATAATAAGAACCATTACAAATTAAAAAAGAAACTCATATAAAAATGTAACATAAAAATTATTTAAAATAATAAACACTTAAAAAACCATCTAACCACAATGCTAAGGTGAGACGGCGCAACTAAAAATATAATATATAATAATATTACACATAAGGTGCCACAGCTGTGGCAAACATTTTTGAATTTTGAGCAAGCATCGTGAAACCATTTGGAGCAATTCACGCATTTCACCCAATCGTCAGATTTTGTTGTTTCTGAATAAATTTCTCCACAACCAATGCAAGCCTCATCATCGTCGTCCAAGTCATCTGAAGAGTCACACAATGACATTGCTTTCTGACCTTCGTCCGACGACGATAGATTTTCCTAATTCTTTTTTGAAATTTTCTTGGCGACTTTTGGTTTCTTAGTAGCTTTTCCTTTCTTTTCGTTAAGCGATTCCTCTTCTGTCAAAATTTCCGTCAACTGTTTACCTCTTCGTCAAACTGAAGCAACAGCAGCAGAAACAACTAGAACGGGAGAGATGCTATCGAGCAATTTTCCAGGAGTAGGCTTTTTAGGAGTTTGTTTGTTAATAGATTTAGCAGGTTTAATTTGTTTCTCTGGCGCAATTCTCAACTGATTCTGCCAACCGCAGGAAGGTTGGTGATTATCAGGTGGTTGGTGGTTATCACGTTGCTGAGTATCATCAGCTCCACTTATTATGTCAGGAACTGTTATGTTATTGAAGTCAGTTAAATAGGCATCATCGGGGATTGCAGTAGAATTGAATGGTACAATTCCCGTAGCTTTAAAAGCCGACGTGGCGCAGACTTATTCCGTCCTGCAGCAAGTAATTTCCCAAATTGTAGTGTCTTACCTCTTTTTGTCTTACCATTTAAAGATTGTCATAGGCCATGTCGTCTCCTCCATTCTCATCAAATGACCAAACCAGTTTAACGCTTTCCATTCAATTCTGTCCACAACTGATTCTGGTGCCTCCATTCTGCATCTTACTTCCTCGTTCTATTTCTGATGTCGGACGACACGAAAAACTTACCGTTTTTCCACAAATCACTCCTTAACCTCACTTCCATCACTTCTCTACTAATAACAATATCGAAATGCGTCATCTGCAAGTACTACCAACCTATATGTAACTAAATACACTGCTCTTACCCACAGACTACCTATAAAGTAGATAGATACCTACCTTGTTTATTTAAAAATCATTTAAATAAAACCCGCTTTGTACATATAATTATTTATCAAAAAAAAGGCAGTGGCTAGTAATACGTCCGACGTGCACCACCTAACCTAACCTAACCAGAGGATCGCGTCACCAGAGGATCGCCCCCTCGACAGCCGCCCCCTTGACAGCCGCCCCTTGCCAACCGCTCCCCTTGTTAGCTTAGTATCTACGCAAGGATGATATAAACCAATAATAATATGATAAAAAGACGCAGAAGGCAACAGCGTTACTAGCTACTACTCTTTTTCGTAATGAAATTGTTGGCCCTGAAAAGGGCCGTTTTTATAAAGAAGAAATATTATGGATATTCTGGTGGATAGAGGGAGGCCGCTTCTTTGAAGAAGTGGTGAACCACCTCTTCAAAGTTTCACTTGAAAAGAAATTCCGCCAGATAACCGACAAAATGAGGAGCAGATCGGCCATAACGGGGAATTCCACCTCGAACATCCCTTCACATCCGTTCAATGTTCTGGGTGTGAACTGTGTGGTCGTCAGTATTGACGTATTCCAGGGAATGATTATTATTATTATTATTATTATTAATGATGCACTAGCAGCTAGAAGCTGATGCGTGCATATCATAGCACTTGTAATGTTCAATTTGTCTGGTATAGTCTTAATCAGAAGTTCATTTGTTTGGTATAATCTATTTCAGGTCATTCACTTATGGTGTTGTGTGCTTATCGTCACTGTTTGATATTTTTTGTATAATTGTCTAGTCTATTTTTGAAATCGTTCACTGATGGTGCACTTATAACTGTTTCTGGCAGTTTATTCCAGGAGTTCACGACGCGGTTTGGCAGAAAATGCTACCTAGGATTGCTTGAGCTTTGAGTGTGCGTGAGCTTCAGTGCGTGTCCTCTCAGGTTCCCAGGTGGTTTCATCTGGTAAATGTCACTTAGCCCAGGGACGTCATAGTGTCCACTCAGAATCTTGTAGGTCTCAATCAAATCCCCACGCTGCCTGCGCTGCTCTAGTGAAGTCAGGCCAAGTTCTTCCAGTCGTTGCTCGTATGTCTTGTGACGTAGGCTCCAAACCATTTTCGTGGCTCTTCTTTGTACTCTTTCCAATAAGTCGATGTCTTTGCGAAAGTATGGACTCCATATTTGGAACGCATACTCCAGCAGTGGACGAATATACGTTTTATATATCTTAATAAACAATTTCTTATCTATATGCAAGAATGCTTTTTTAATCGTGTACATGATGGAATTAGCTCTTTTGGTGATTCCAAGGATATGCTCGTCCCATTTGAGATTCTCCGTTACTGTCACTCCTAGGTCTTTCTGCGAAGTCACGCTTTGCAGGTTCCTCGCGTCAATGGTGTAGGGCAACTTCGGGTTGTTACTACCAACATGTAATACTGAGCACTTTTCGGCATTCAAAGTAATCAGCCAATCTCTTGTCCATTGAGCAATTCGGTCAAGATCCTTTTGGATGATATTATGACTGATTAATGGTTTCCCCATTAGCTTAGTATCGTCGGCAAATAGAGACAGGTCCGAGTCAATGACTTCTTTAAGGTCGGTCAGAAAAATCCCAAACAAGATAGGTCCGAGTACTGATCCCTGTGGTACGCTGCTCATCACATCGTGTGCTTCAGAGTATTGGTCTCCTATTCGAACTTAAAATTTTCGTTCCATGAGAAAGTCAGAGATCCAATTTAGAAGGTTCCCACGGATGCCAAAGTGCTCTAGTTTGGCTACTAGTCGCCTGGTTGGGACGCGATCAAACGCTTTTTCATAGTCCAGGTATATGATGTCTGTTGGTTGATGTTCATTGCAGTTCCTAGTCCATTTGTCCAAGCACATAAGTAGGTTAGTAACTGTTGGTCTACGAGGGATGAAACCATGTTGAGTGTCTATAATGACCTGTTCCCTGGATAAAAAGTCCCTCAACTTTTTGGCTATAATCTTTTCCATAGTTTTACAAACTAAACTAGTGAGGCTAATGGGCCTATAGTTAGCAGCATTCAATTTGTCTCCTTTCTTGTAAATCGGGGTAACTGTAGCTTCTTTCCAGTCATCTGGAAGTTTTTCTTGGGCCAAAGACAGTTCCATGATCTGACCGAGCCTAGTTGTGATTACCGATGAGCATTTCTTCAACAGTAAAGCCGGAATTCCATCTGGGCCCATTGAGGTAGTATCATTGAAACTTTTTATTGCTTTATCGATCAGTTCAGCAGTGAAATCTACATGGTCAATAGAGGCTTCAATTCGTGGTACACCTAATGTTGGGAGTGGGCCTGTGGGTTCTCTAACATACGATTTTTCAAATTGCTTGGCAAATAAATTTGCCACCTCTTTGGTATTGCTTGTTAAGAGAAGCGTGTCAGGATTCCTTATAGAAGGTGGAATAGAGACCGCTGATGACAGTTGTTGGCGTACATAACTATGAAATGATTTCGGACCCCTTTCCACAACCCCTTCTTCAAATTCCTTCCTAGATTTCCTTACCATTGCAATGATTTTATTGTTCACTTTGATTTGTCTAGTCGGTAAATATTCCACAGTCGAGTCTTTTCTTCTATTAGGTTTAGTATGTCTGGACCTATCCACGGTTTGTTGCAGTGGTGATTAACTCTTTTTCGGCTTGTAGGTACAAGTTGTTCAATAGATTTATCAACTTCACTCTTACAGTCTTGCCACGCTTCGGATATGTTTGTGTGTAGGAGGTTGTAGTCTTTGTCTAATTCTCTCGAAATACGATCGTAGTTAGCCGCGAAGAAATTCCATCTACGTGCAGCGGCTATTGGGTCACTTCTGGCTCCTGTTTGGAATTGCAAAGTTGCTAGTAGAACCTGGTGGTCACGGAGATGAGTGAAACCTTCCTGACCCAACGTGTTATATGCTTTCCAGCAATCAGACACTATAGTAGTGCCAGGCAGAATCCACTCTTTGATAACCTCTAGGAGGGTATCAGCATCTCTCTGTGGAACCAGTACCAGAAATACCCGCTTACTGCCGCGTTCGAATCCCCCAAAGACCCACTGACCCTCAATTCGCCTACCTCTGTTGAATTTTCTGTTCCCAAACTTGGCCTCGTCGATCTCAACGACTGTTCCGGGATCACCAATCTTCCTAGAGTTGTTTGTTGCCCAATGAATGCAAACATCTCGGCAGAACGAAGACCAATCCACAATAATAATAATAATAATAATATCCTTTATTGCCAACAATATCGAAAAACACGACAAAGCAACGTCACAAATTGATGGAACAAGCAGAAGGCTTCCTAATTTAACTATAAACAATAATAATTTTAAATTAATAATACGAAAATCGTTGTGAACCATTTTAAATGTTAATAAAACTAAAGATTTCGTCTTGATCCACATATATTTTTTTAAAAATTCTCGCACGTTTTTGGCTTATGCCATCTTCAGGGGACGTTCTACAAAATGATTGACAATGAAACAAACTTTATAGCAAACCAAAAATGACTTACAGTTAACAAACACACAAAATCGCAAATAAACAGCACAAACTCGCTACAATTGCCACGGTGGGTTGACTAGAACTGGCAATCAAATACGGTGGAACATGCGCGCCGATAAAAGAAAATTGGGAAAGGCGAAAAAAGACCCCTTTTTTTTTTTTTTAATGGGGAATTTTTTAAAAAATATATGTGGATCAAGACGAAATCTTTAGTTTTATTATTAATAATAATTTTACACTACAATGATAGCAATTACAAAACTAAGAATTACAAAACTAATGAAACTACAATTCATGATAAAAAATTAAATGAGTAGAAACATTTTTGGTGCAACCACTGGTTCAGCTTTTTTTTGAAATTGTTTATATGATTAATTTCCCTAATACTCATAGGTAGCATTCTGTATGCCTTAATACACATATAGAGTGGACCTCTTTTGAAAATGGATGATTTATGAGATGGAATGCTTAAGTCAGCCCTGTGTCTGGTGACAATAGTCATGGTGTCGTTATAGAAGGCATGATTTTCAAGAAACAATTGTGGGTTCTTCTTCACAAACACCACTAAGGCAGCAAAGTAAAGTGACGGGACAGTTAATATACCCAATTGGAAGAAATATGGCTTGCATGAGGTTCTAGGGTGCAGTCCAAGAATACACCTTATGATGCGTTTTTGCAATATAAATATATCTGACGCCTTTCTAGCAGAACCCCAAAATATAATCCCATAGTTTAATATAGATTGGACTTGTGCAAAGTAGAACAGTCTAATTATATCAATTGACACAACCTCTCGCATGCGTCTGATAAGATAGCATACGCTGCTTAATCTGGATTGCAGAGCATATATATGATAGTCCCAGTTCAAGGTGGGATCCAAATGAAGCCCCAAAAATTTGATATGATCTGTAACAGGTACAGTTTTATCGTCAAAACGAACAAGTAAAGATTCTGAGTTATTTGCAGACTTTGTGAAAACCAACAGACCCGTTTTGTTTGAATTTAGTCTCAGATTATGATTAATACACCAGTCCCTCATCAAATCAGCAGCCCTAGAGCAACCAGTTGACAGGACATCGACGGAAAAATCCGAAACGATCACTGATGTGTCGTCGGCAAATTGACACACTAAATCTGGAAGAAATTCACTTGGCAGGCTGTTGGTGTACACCAAAAACAGAACAGGGCCTAAAATAGATCTCTGTGGGACCCCTTGTTTGATGATCATGGACCTGGAACAAGCACCTCTCACGCCATATCTCTCCAAGATATGTAGCAAAAGGGTGTGGTCAACCGTGTCAAAAGCCTTTGACAAATCGAAATATAGACCTGCCAATTTATGGGTCTTGAAGACCATTGTAGTTCTCGTTTGACGAATTCTTGTCGTGGGTAACGGACCAAACACCGAAGGACGCAGAAATAAACGATATCTTCCAGTGACAATTTGCTATTCGAAAAGAAACTTCCAGCTCCGGCAGATTTAGTAAACGAGCATTGTAATTTACGCCGTTTTTTCTTCTGGGCAGAACGATCCTCGTAGCGTATCTTGCGACAGTTGTAGGTCAAGGAATTTATATTCAGCGATGCAACCCCATTGCATCCGGAGCAACGTCGTTCTCTCCCGACTAACCCATGATCCACCAGAAAATCCAAAAAATTTCTTCTGCTTGCAGAAATTGCCAAAAAACTACGAATAGTGAGATTGCAAGAAGCACACGCAACCATTTTATCGCAATTACAAAAATGCAATGACAAATGGAAGATCTTTTTTTTTTTTTTTAATTGTGTGGTGTAGCAGGCGACTAGTGTCTGACCTGATCAAGTGACCATACCGAAAGGGATTATTTCCTCCGGAACCGCAAAGCATTACTACAGGGGAGACGATTACTGTCACATAAGTTCTAAGGGTAGCTTAACCGCTTTATTGGAGTGTTAGTCATTTTGAGATTGTCTTGCTTTTTCATCTCTTTCTTTGATCTTCATGATCTTTTTGATGATTATATGTATATCCAACCAATTTTGAGGAGATTCCAACATACGTTGAATTATATTCCCGTGAGTAGGAGGTTCTCCCATAATAATTGCCATTTGTATCCTCTCTAGTCTAAATCGGTGACACACGAATATTGTGTGTCCTGGCGAATCTGTTAGGCCACAATAATGACAGTTATCCTCCTCCTGAATCTTCATTCTTTTAAGGTAGGTGCCGAAATTACCATGACCTGTCAGTACCTGAGTAAGATAATACTCTATTTCTCCATGAGTTCTGTTAACCCATGCTTCCACTACCGGTATTAGGGATTTAGTCCAGGCTGAGGTATCGGAGTGATCATCCCATCTAGTTTGCCACTTCCTAACTGTCTCCTGTCTTGCGAATCTTCTATTAGCTGGATTGTTGCCATGTCTCATACATCTTTCGTCCACCAATAGTTCAATGGGCGGTATGCCCGATATGACATGCGGTTCGGTAAGCTGAGCACACACCAACCAATGTTTTCCTTTGAGATTTTTCTAGCATTTTTACGTACTTCTTTTTCTTCATCGCTTTCTGCCATATCGGGGCAGCATATAGTATTATTGAACTGGTCACTGCTGCAAGGATTTTTCTTCTACCAAATTTTGGTCCGTATGTATTGCCCATGAGCCTGGACAGGCTTGCTGCTGTCTTTTCTGCTTTGCGTGACGTTCTTATAATATGAGCCGTCATGGTGGAGTTTCTGTTAAACTCAACTCCTAAGTATCAGATAGAGTTTGTCACCTCTATTACACTTTCCCCCACCTCAAGGTTTAGGTTGTGTAATTTTCTCCTGCCTTCTAATATAACGGCCTGGGTTTTTTCTGGAGCTATTTCCAGCTCATTATCTTTCATCCAGTTGTTGACCCTAATAATGGCAATGTTGTGTTTCGTCTCAAGGGATGTTACTGTCTTTTCCCATCCAACTATGGGAAGGTCGTCAGCATAGGCAATTGTAGTTATGCCTCTTGGAACTTCAATGTTCAGCACTGGATCATAGAAAACATTCCACAGAAGCGGCCCCAGCACCGATTCGTGTGGGACTCCGCATGTCAAGTCAATTACCTTATTGTCACTCGCGATGACCTGCCTGTTGGTTAAATAATTTTGTATTATTTTAATAAGGTATGTGCTGACTTCTCTTCTTTCTAGTTCTTGTATTATGCCGGCCCAGGACTCCGTGTTAAATGCGTTGCGCACATCAAGTGCGACCATAGCGCAATACCCCTTGTCTCGGTAACTGCCTCTCTTGGCTTCCTCTGTGATGCCTTGTACCATTTGCATGGCATCTATAGTGGATTTACCTTCTCTAAATCCAAATTGTCGGTTAGATAGGTCCTCTTTTGCCGCTAGCTCATTCTTCAGCTTACCGTGAATCATTTTCTCAAATGTTTTCCCCAAGGAGCTTAGAAGACAGATGGGTCTGTATTTCGTCAGGTCACTCGGACTTTGCACAAATGGAAGATCTATTTGTTTGTAATCAAACATTATTTATTTCTTTGTCATGGTTACGGCCGCCAAGAATTTTACGACTGCGTTCTGCATTTTGACAAGCGGTTCAAAGGTGGGAAATAAAATGTTCTTTGTTTGTGGGAAAACTGTTGGCTTTTTAACCATTTCATCGCCAAAAATTAATTGCCTAGGCCCGAAATAATAAGCAAAAGTCTATAAAGCTCTACAAGTAAGTGTTTTTTAATTTTTGTCAACCTTAAAGTGCGACATTTTATTTTTTTTTGTGGAATAACTGTTAGTTTTTTGACCCTTCCGACACTGGAATTGCATTCATGAAGTCCGAAAACATAAGTCACACCCCATAAAACCTCAAAAGTAAGCGTTTTTAGCGCTTCGGGGCTTTGTAAACAATTACCATCATCATTTATTAAGAATTTATATTGTGCTTCCGAGTTGATTACTAAATTCTCCGTTTTCTCTAAACTTATGCTAAAGTCCCATTCATCGTAGCATCGATGTAATCTCTTTATCATACATTCCAAGTCGAACGCATCTTGTGCTATTACAACAATAGCACAATTCTAAATTGTCACATTTAAATACTGTGCAGAATATTAGTTTTTCAGGGCAATAGATGATAACATTTCACCCGCTTGTGACGCTAATGAATTATTTACAATTGTCGGATTTGAAAGGTTTTATTTTTTCCCATAACCAAATGAACAGATTCTACCAACCTCTTTGAGAACAACTTAGAAGCAACTAAATATTTTGCTGTTAATGGCGGATATTCGCATCGACCAATAGTGGCAAAGACATACCAATGGCCACACTGTCTTGTATATAGCCACTGTAAAGTTTGTTAGCTAGTATAGCCATCTACACTTCCACAACGTTACTACTATTCTTCTGGACATAGAAATCCTAATATAAAAATAGAAATCTTTTTTGTTCGTTTGGGCTAAAGTTGCCCTTAAAGGCCAAAGTAACCAACCCCATTCTACAGTACCTCGTATATTATGACATTTTTGAATTCAGCTTAAAATTTTAGAAAAAATTTGTCTTTTCAACTAACGCTCGATTTTGTACAGTCTCTGTAGAGTTTGTAATTTATGAAAAATTTTGACATATACTTAAAAATAAAAAATCAAATTTTTGACTAATTATAAGATCACTGGTTTTCATCTTTTATCTATGTTTGATTTTTTTTCTGTTATTCGTTGCAGAACACTGGCAGACTACAAAATCTTGGGATTTCCTGTGCGGATAGCTGACAAAAAATATGCCCGAAATGCATTCCACTTCAACCTGTGCTTTGTGTGCGACAGCACATCACGCACGGTACATTACGAACCTGTTGTTACCAAGCTGTCCGATTACCTCATGGCCATGGAAATGGAAAACAGTTTCCTATCAGGTGGATCGGCGCCTGCTAAGCTGACACCAATTTTGAAACAAGTTCTAGAGGAGCTAAATACTAAAGGTATTACTTCTATTAGAATAAGAATAAATTTATATATAATATATAATACATATACAGTCACTAATGTGTTCTGAAATATAATCAAATATATAAAGAGAATCGCTTAAGTCCTTAAGGACTTGTGTGCTATCAAAACATTTAAATAGTACCTAAACATAAAACAATTGAATATTAATAAAAGAATGTTTCTCACCCTGACACAAAACATATGACGGTACAGTACCGTCTCGCTAATCTGTACCTCCCGTAATCCAGAATTCCCAGTAATTCGGATCCAATGCAACAGTCATTATGTACCTTATAATCCGTACATTGACTGATTCATTAATCCGGATCCACTTAAGCCCACAAAATGCATTCAGTACTTTGGGCTGCGCTGCGTATTTTGTTACCACAGTTTGGATTATTTTCAAGGCACGTCAAATTGTACCTAGAAGGCTTTGTTTAGTCTTCATTTTTGCATCGTTTGATGTTTTGGTTAATATAAACTGGTTTCAAAACACGTTCATACCCTTATCGTTAACGGCAATTTATTCGTTTTCAGTCTGTGGTTTAAGTAATACGAACGCAATAGTATGGCCCCAAAAGGTCACATAAAACGTTGTCGTTAAACCAAAAACTCGATATAACAGAGCAATTAAAAAGTTGTGTAAGTGGTAAATCACTTGATTCCAATAATCCGGATTTTCGATAATTCTGATTACTACGTGCATTAATTAGTCCGGATTAAATCAAATCAAATCAGTTTATTGGTGCTACATACATACAAACAGCATTTACATAATTCAAGAATAATATACAATTCATAAATGTAAGAAACAATTAGTACAATTACATTACAACACATTAAAAGTCAACTAATTCCTAATGCTATTTATAGGCTCCTATCTGATCACATGTTAAAAAATCAGTATACAAATAGTACGCTTTTTGTATTAAAAATTTTGTGTTTGTTTTAATTTTTTGATTGGCAATTCTCTAATGCTTTTGGGTAACTTGTAATATTTAAGTGCTAAAAAATTTGGACCATTTTGACATTTGTTAATTCTGTATGTAGGCGTTTGTAAATCAGTTTTATTCCTGGTGTTATGTTTGTGTACATTTTCGTGCCTTGTGAAAAAATGTATGTTATTTTTTACATACAATACATTCATTAACGAGACTGTACTTTATACAGAATACATTTTTCTTATCAAAACCAAAAAAATTAAGAAATTATAAATTACAACACCGCACTGTCTCAATTTTGAATCAGCCATGTGGAAATGTTCCTGCGAAAAGTTTTGATGTGCCTTTATTCTTCTTAATTTCTGTGGCAGCTAACTGTAACACCATCCCCCAATCCAGTCAAAACACCTTTGTCAAATAGCCTTGTTTCTCTTAGGCACCTCCACATTCACTGCTTCTTTGGCTCTTGTATTCTGTTCATGCTCCACTGGTATTAGTTGACCCGATTTCTTGAGATATGCTACCGCAGTAGTGAGGAAGATACTTCAGGCTTGGCACATCACAATGCATGTATAATCGATTTGAAGGAAAATCTTTCTTGAGATTAAACACAACTTTAATTATACTTCTGACTATTACATTTAATGCATTCATCGCATTTCCAGCAGCCCCTCACCAGGCTATAATGCCGTACCTCAAAATGGACATAAGGAAAGCATCATAGACCAGCTTTAATCTTGACCGACAATTTGTTTTAGTTTCATAAACACGATTAACATACTTCTTACCCTCTTCACTAGCTTGGTCACCTGATGATCCCACCGAAGGTTCTTATTTATGTGAATTTCCAAATAACATTAACTATCCGCTGCTTGTATAACTGCCTACACTGTAGAATCTTCCCTGCTACTGACATGGATCTCATTAATGGTACCGGATATGCTGTCCACATAGCAGCCAAATGGTACAAATTTCTTTTTTGATTTTTGACAGTCAAGACATTGTCCTCCATTGTATTACAATGTATGATTTTTGTTTTTGTATAAGAAATCACTAGAGTAGAAAATTCAGCTACCAGATTTTCACAGCCCACAAACTGAAATCTCTTACAAGTAGGAATATTGGGTGTTACTCCACCGTGGCATATGACTAATGTTGTCGGTTCTTAAAGCTGGTATAGTTCTAGGTAAATTGCTCGAAAACGAATTGCTCGAAATCAATTGCGCGAAAGTCAATTGCTCGAATGTGACTTTGCTCCAATTGCAAGTTTCTCGAACAGCAATTTCTCGATTATCTGTTGCTCAAAAAAAATAAAGTTGTGAAATAGCCTTAACTCTAATTGCTTAATATCAAATGTAAAAAAACACAAATTACAAATTATAACCTTTATTAATAAAATATAGGTATTGGTATGTGATTAAGTAAAAAATTATAAAAACCAAAAATTATATCTTTTAATATTGTATGTTATGTGCTAATAAACGGACATAATCATATATATTTCTGTCATGTCCATAATTATTCACTAATCTTAAAAGTCTCTGTGCACTATCGCGATACCTATATTCTTTGACTTATGGTGTATTGTTGACCGCTGACATATTGTTCTATCCGTAATTCGTTCAAACTCTGTTCCCTCTTTAATGTCGAAATAAATTTCCAGATTTTAAGACCAAATAAATTTGAGCAAAACATTTTTGAGAAATTGCGGTTCGAGGAACTTGTATTTCGAGACTAGTTACATTCGAGCAATTAGATTTTCGAGCAATTGCATTCGAGGAATTTGCCAGAGACGGCTGATATGACACGATGATAAATTAATGAAAAATTTACTAGTAAATTTTCACATATAATATCAGAAGAGCATTAATTCTTTCCGGAAATTTTTTTGAGTGCGTTCCAACAACGTCATATTAATTTGCCTGAGCGGGACGCGAGGGCAAATTAGGACGTTGTTGTAATGCACGAATAATAATTTCCGGATATGAATTAATGCTCGAATGCAGATTCGGTAAGAAAATCGTAACGACACAAACCCTAAAATGAAGGCAATGTCTACCTACAAAAAATTTCCAAGAAATTTTTGTTGTTGTCTTGGTTACTGCTCGTGAACTAATTTTTCTATTGGTCATTAATGAGTGTCGTACGATTTTCTTATAAATTATTTTAAAAAATTTTACACGTTGCAAACAGAAAATTTTATAAGAAATTTACTAGTAAACTTACGCGTAAATTATTTAGAAACACTTTCTAAATAATCTGGCCGTAAAAATAAATGTGCGCGTAAATCTGCGCAGATGATAAATTCACACTAGTTACAAATTTAGGGACTCAAGCCTTGGAGTTTATGTTTATTAAATGTGGTGAGTTGTCAATTTAAAACAATAAAAGCATATCTAACCATAGCTAATTAAAATTTACATAGCAAAGCTATATACGGGAGAAATATAATAATACATTCTCTTTAGAATAATACAAAATATCAGCTTTTTTAATCATTTAATTATATACTTAATACAGCATATAATTAAAAAAAATTAAATATAATGATTATAATATTTAGAATGATGAACTTAATCGGAGAGATCTGAATGTGGAGAAGTCGCGTCAGAGGACTGACTAGTATCATCACTGCAACAATAAAACAATGATCAGAAAAACAATTTAACAATATAATAATAGCATCCACTATATGCTCGTATAATAATGTACTATTATTATATTATATTTTCTGTACAATTTTAGTACCTTTCTACTGGTTGGCTTATAATGTAAAGATTTTTTCTTTAACAGGTCTGTTCTTTCTCTACAAATATTATCAATAATGGGTTTTACAACCATACAATAATAATTTTGCACACAATATCTTTATGTTATATATATCTAGTATTGGATTTTGGCGAAGATGTGGATACAGAATGTTGATCATCTGATCACTCAAGATTAGCCTTTAACTTTCTAAATTCCTTGTGTTCTATTAGTAGTAGTACGATCAGCTGATGCTGCAATGCTTTCCGCCTCAATTTTGTTATAATTTTTTAGAATGTACAATGGTATATCCTTCTTGGCAAAAACTAGTTTCAGAGGCCTAGGTTTGTTATTCACTACAGCCCGACCCATACGAATCACTTTAAGAGGATCCAGAACATCATCAATTGGTTCAACGGTTTGTCGCACAATTCGCAAATCATCCCTTATTTTATCATCTGCTGCAGTTTTTGATGATTCTGGCACATTGTACATCATAATATTATTCTTCCTTCTAAGGCACTCTTCAAACTCATAAAAAAATGCAGATGGAGATGTATCAGATGCACCAGTTGTGTTGCGATCTACCTAGTATCAACTGGCTTCTTGTCAACCTTTTTGTTAAGATTGGCTACTTCCAGACTAAGTTCATTGTTATGCTTACTTAACAGTTGCACGTCCTCTTTAAGTTTCTTCACTTCATCATACACTTGATTTATCTTCCTTAGAGTTGCTGGAACACACTTGAAAGCAGTACGACAGTCCTCACAGAAAAACATATTGGTTCTTTTCTGCAATGTAACAGCACTGGCAGTGAGACCAGCAAGATTCAGTATTATGAAAAGTATCCAAGCAGCTGTCACAAGTGATGAATTTCTCGGTTGCATCAAACTCAACCTGGCACCTTTTGCAGGAGACATCACTCATCCTAACCTCAAAGGCACTGACTTTAACCAAATAACTATAACCTAATGCAGATAATCAGTGAACAATTATCCATGCGAACAGAGTTGGTAAATTTGGATGAGTTGAGAACATTTCCCTGTTAGAACAAGTAATGTCGGACGCCAAAACTGTCACATAATCTATTGTATTTAAAATATAAGAAGTTAGGGATATCATATATTTGGTACAGTTATAATTTAATTTTACAATTCCAAAAGTTGATGGCTGCCGAAAATTTAGGCTTCTACATCCAAAAGTTTCTTAAGTTGTAACCTCTTGTTGCATTTTGGACACTTATGATTTAAACTTATGTATTTTCGTATACAGCGATAATGAAAAAGATGCCCACATTGGGCACTTGAGACGCGAGTCTGGTTGAACAAATTTTTGTTACAAATTTCACATTCAATATTGTTATCCTGATGTGGCCTACAGGGTCTACCATAACTCAAAAGCTTCAATTCTCTTAATGGAATCTTTTTTCAGTGTCCATGTCTCAACTCCGTGTAATAGGGTAGCAAGGACGTAGCAACGTAGCAGGCGTGTTGGAGTTTTAATATTAATATCACGACAGCAAAGGAATTTTTTCATTTTATTGATTATTGTTCGTGCTATTTCAATACGGGTTCTAATTTCCTTTGTATCATCACAGTTATCAACAACCCACGCTCCTAAATATTTGTAGCACGATACTCTTTCCAATTTAGAGTTATTGATAAACAGGTTTGTTCTGTTGTTCGGCGTTTTTGTTATTAACATGAATTTGGTTTTCTTTAGATTGATTTTAAGACCATATCTGTTGCAGTGTAGATTTAATTGTTCGATTAGATGTTGTAGGTTTCTTAAGATTTTTCGTTAAAATGACTGTGTCATCTGCGTATCTTATATTATTGATGACTTTTCCGTTGATAACAATACCTGCCGTTTCCTCTGCTAGTGCATCTTCAAAGATGGATTCACTATATGCGTTGAATAAGAGGGGGGACAAAATGCAACCTTGACGAACACCTCATCGAATTTCGATTTCACTTTGATGATTACAACACTCGCCTTTGGCTCGTGTGTAAACTTCATCCTGGTGTAATATAGCCTACGTTATATGCTTGTTAAATAAAATACTATTTTGTTAAGCACCGAACAGGCTTGAAAATTAGTTCATTTTGCAGAGCATATAAGGTTTTTAAATGTGAAGCAGAGATTTAACCATAAAAAGAGGACATCATGATCTAGGTATAAATTTCATGCGTTCTTTATTGTATGGCAATAATCGAAGCTTAAAAGTAAGGGTACAGTTCAATGTAGTTTTTTAGATTTCCACCACAAAATATTCTAAATAAAGATACATTTGAGGAAAAATTATCTGTAACAATTCTTAGAACAATGAAGCCACAATCAGTAAGAAGACTTAAGTGCTCTCATTGTTAAAGAGTAAATGTCATTAACTCTCAAAAAAGAATGAAAAAAATATCCTGCTGGAATGATGTATCTTGTTGACAATCCATGTATAACATAACAACACATTTTGTTTGCTATTTGAAGTTTATTGCCAACGGTTGTAGATTGAGTATTATTCAGACCATAGATGCGGTTTTTATATCTGCGATACTGCACTTTCTCACTAATTGACATTTCGTCAATAATTAAGGAGCAAATTCTATCTGCTGGTACTGTTAATTGAGCTACTTCAGCAATTAAACGCTGCTTAATTAATTCATCTAATCCATTACAGCCACCAAGATAACGTCACAATGTTGTTTTTGATGGCAAACTTGCTAAATGGTTTCTACAGTGCTCATATCCTTTAGGAGAGCGAAATCTCCATACTGTACACATACAAATAGAAGCTTCTGACTAACGAGGAGCTTTTTTATAATTAAGAACAAGATTTGCAAGAAATTAGCTTTTTCATCTCCATCATCAGCATCTTGGAATATAGGGTAAGTCCGGTAGAGATGGCGCACATTTCAAGAAAAAATTGTAAATCATGAACTATTTAATTAAAACAAATTCTGGTACTATTACAATAAAACTGAATGATTAACTTCTTAGAAAAAAATATAAAAGCAGGATAATATGTATGTTTACAATATATTTTGTGATATAAAAAAAGTTGTAAAAACCATCTCACCCGACGTGTCTGGGTCAGACGGCGTGCTATATCGGGTGAGATGGTCTATTACAATATAAGCAAAAAATGACATATAAACGAGTATGTTATGCCTTCTTTTTTTTAAAGCATGTTTTCCGCACAAATCACAAACGTTTTCAAATTTGGTGCACCCCTCATGCATCCATTTCTTTCAAATTACACACTCGATCCACTCGTCTTGCTTGTGGGTTTTGCTGTAAGCTTCGCCACAACCAGCACATTCATCTTGATTGTTTGCTAGATCAGAATCGTCACTTTCTGCAAAAATTGGATCCATCAGATCGTCTGCGGATGAAGAAGAATATTGTGTTTTCTTTTTGCGTTGCTTCAGTAAGGGTTTATTCTTGGAGTTCCCATTTTTTTTGACTTTGTGAAGTTTTGCTAAGGTTTTCCCCTTTTGCGTTGTTATGTTTCCGGTGATGTTAATTCAAGCGCCACATTCTTGGCACGTTTTCGAACTGAATTAAGACCGGAGCAGCTTGGAACTGGAGCAATTTGATCCAACAGCTTACTTGGAGTTTTCTTCTTTTTTTCTGAAGACCTACCTGCTGGATGTGGATGTGCTTGTTTTGGCTTTTTATCCAGATCACTTGTTAAATTGTCGGCATTCGTCGACCCTAAAGTTGTTGGTTGTGGTGTAACTGGTCGTTCTGGATATTCTGGTAAGTCATTTGTGGGTTCTGTAGGCACCACGTTAACTGCCTCCTCATTATTAGAATTCAGAAATGCGTAGTCTGGAATAATTTGAAGGTTAAATGGTATAATTCCTGTAGAACAAAAGGACGATACAGCATTGTTTACTGTTGCTACATTCGTCCATGCGTCATTAAGAAGTTGTCCAAAGTTTTGCCTTGAAATTTTCTGGGATGGATGGGTCTTCATGTAGAGTCTGCTAGCATTATTATAATGGCTCTTTAGAGACTTAAAAAATGCTCTGTCGAGGGGCTGCAGATAGTGGGTAGTATGACTGGGTAGACATAACAATATTAGATCATGTTGTTCAGCATACTCGAGCATTTCAACGGAATTACAGTGCGAAGTGTGCCCGTCGAGAATAAGTAGTGTTTTTCCCAAAGGTTTTCTTGGCATGAATTGATCTTTGAGCCACCTAAGAAAAATATCTGCATTCACATAAGCGGATTTTACTGACTTGTAGATCTTTGATCCAGGAGGCATGAAGGTTTTAAATTGTTGTTTTTCATACTTTCCTTTGTAAATACACGTAGGTGGAATGAATGTCCCTTCAGCATTGCAACATGCAATTACTGTTATGGTTTCACCTCTTTCGCCAGACCTGACTGTAGGAACACTTTTAGAACCTGTGGTGGCAATATATGACCTGGTTTGTTATTTAACTGCAGCCCCGTTTCATCTACATTAAAAATGTTAGAAGGTTTATCGAATAACTGATTCTCTTTTAAAATGCTCTTCAATAGCTCGAAGTATGCAGTTACGCTATCTTGACTCATTCCTTCGGCTCTTGCCGTTGATACACCTTCCGATTTCCTTATGCTTAATTCGGGGTGCCCACTTAAGAACAGATTAAGCCAGTCGTACCCAGCTCGCCCAGTATGTTTATTAACCCTCGCCCAGCGGAAATAATTTCAGTTACGCGGAGTGCGGAAATGGGTCTCTGGTGACCCGCCTCGAATTCAATTTTTTTAAATTAGTTTTAAAGCCCTGCAATGTCTTTTTCTAATACATACTTGCACATGATAATATAAGCATGCAACTTTTATTTTTATTGACCTGCAGACTAAAAAATTCTTCATATTCTGCGTCACTTTTATCGCTGCCACTGTCCTCATCAGACAAAAAATGAAAGTCGTTTTCGTCATCATCACGGTTAACTATTGTTGTTCCGTATAGGGAATTTTATTAGGATCCTCTTTTTTTGCCTATGATTTCACACAGTGTTATTATACCCCAGAAAACAAAAAAAAAACAATGGAGCGCGAAACGCGGAAACCGGGTCTCAAGTGACACCTAGCGGATTATCTCAGGTATACCAAGACATTTCTCCACAAAATTTATTCTACATCATCTCCATAACAGCTTCGAGGAATACGCAAACACCCAAAGCAGTATATCGGAAAACGGTAAAATTATTTAAAAAAACAGAAAGTCCGGGTCACTTGAGACCCGGTTTCCGCAGTCTGAGGGTTAAATGTATGTTTTACACCCATCTGTTCAGCTAAACTAAAAGCCATAAGACGCACATCATCTCTGTTCGGCGCAAAACCATGTTTTTGCAACTTTTTGATGTGCATGACTATCTTTCTTTCATTCGCATCTCCTAATACTGAAGATGGACCCAGCGTTCCTTTCAGGATATTGTTAGTTTTATTCCTTCTTCTTAAAGTTGTGCATGGAATTCCGAAATTTCTAGATGCCTCATTAACACCCATCTCTCCATTTTGTATTGCAGTAATTGCACGTTGTAGCTGTGTTACTGTCCATTCGGCTCTCCGAGATTTACGTTTGTAGAAGGTTGGCATCGCGCCAACTATCCCAGTACACAGTACGCCAACTATCCCAATTTTCAGGGCAAGATGGCTCACCACGTCACCGCCTGCGCAAACACAAATGCGTTATTATTTAAGGTTAGGTAGTCGCCTCACAACATATTAAGTCTAATAATGCCCACTACTTATTTAAAAACTGCAACAAGTGTACGTAGTCGAAGGTCATTGAAGGTATTAAACATTTTCAAGCCATTTTAAAACTGAATATTGCTTATAACTTACCTGTTTTTGTGTATTTATTCGCCCTATTTGCACAAACTACGTTTTACGATGCACCACATCCAACGCTACGAACGCAACTAATGCCATTTTTTCCAAAGGGCGATTCGTACAACTACGCCATCTCCCTCGCCGCGCCGTCTCTACCGGACTTACCCTATTATGGAAAAAGTTTAATTTACCCTATTTTTTTTTTGTATACCTTTCTCAAGTTGTTTTATTTTTAATAAACTTTTTGAATAATTACCACTAATTTGCTTTAGTTTTAAAGTTAAAATTTTAATAGTATACTGAAGATCTGCAATTTGAGTTGAAGATATAAATTCAGCTTGGATTTCATTTGAATACTTTTCTAAATGTTGTTCTTGATTAATTTCAGAATTAGGTAAAATTTGCTAATAAATGTATATAATGTACTTCTAATTAATGCGATGTATTACTTACAGTTACAGTTGGTACAGCATTTTTAATCAAACTAGTTTCTTTGTCCAGCACTTTTACAAAATTCTCATCAAAATGGTTAATAAATACAGAAAGTTCTTTAAGTTTAGTAATATCTGTAATACATGATTAAATATACTGCTCCACAAATGAAGTGGACCACCCATAAAAATTGTATTTGTTACATTACGTCATAAAAAAAATATATGTATATATATATAAGTTTTTGTTTTATAGCATACTCATATTAAGCATATTTAATTGCACTATCCTCAAATATCAACTAAAGAATCAACAAAATCATATTGATAAAATTGAAATATTATAAAATCACAAAAAAACTATTTTTCACAAAAATAAGAGGAAAAACAAAACTAAAGGAAATTAATAATTCTTTGAGTCTCCTCGAAAAGTTTAACAATGTTTGGCAACGTTTTGCCATACTTTGTATGCAATGTGCTGTCAACATTTGGGCAGAATTCAAAATTTTCAAATGATAATATTTTATTAATGGACATGGTTTTATCTAAACCAAATTATGAAAAGAAATGCTTTTTATAGTGACACAATCCTGAAAGATTACCAAAAATGCCATGACTTTCCTTTTGGAAAATATTTTTAAAATTTTTATTTATTTTAATTTATTTATTTATTGAAACAGGTGTAAATGATTACAGATATCACATTTAACAACTTCGAAACAGTAAAAATCACAGCCTTTTATCATTTTCACAAGAGCTGGCTACTCAATATGACAGCAGCAAAAGGGTTTGGACTTAAAGCTAAATACATAAGTATGTAATATCTTCGCTGGAGGCATAAGCCCGTGCGCAAACCTGTACAAATTGCACCAATAATTATATGCAAATGGTTCAGTTCATTTGTTGAGCAGTATATTATAAATAAAGGTAATTTAATTAGTTTTTTCCGCTACCGGCAATGTAAGTAGGCCTTACATCCACAGCTATAGGGATTGTAAGTGGCTGATAACATTCGTGTACTAGTTACCCTTGGCGACGGAACTTAATAGTGTCACTTACATTCCTAGGAAAATAATGGACAGTAATAACAGAAATACAAGGTTATAATTATTTATTCAAAACAAATTTTACAAATTTAAAACAAATTACTTAAGAAATTTGACGAAAATTAAATGAAACACTGCAATTTGAAAACGAGCAATCTTTTATGAGAACATGCTCATTTCTCAATAAATTATTTTCTTTATTAGTGAAGGATAGTGAGTTTCCCTGCACAACTGTCAAAAATGACTCTGGTTCGGCTTGAGGAACACTAATCTCGTATTTACCAGCGTCCGCATTTTTATTAGAAAGGATTTTGTTAGCAACATCCAATTTATTTTGAAGAGACTCTACCACATAGCTCTCTGCTACTGTGGTGGATTTCCACCCACCATGCCTTTTCAGATCCAAAATATCGGCACCAGAGTTGACAAGCAGAGTAGCAGACGAACGTCTGAAGCAGTGCCCGGTGTATAAATGCGGTTCTAGTAAATTCAAGAATTTTGCAATCATCGCTGGAATTTTTGCAAATGTGTGCTTTCCCATAGGCTGGTTGAAACATTTTCCTAACTGATATCGTAAGAAAAAACGGGGATTATTGGATATTTTCTTTCTAATTTCGATGTACTTTCTTAACGTTCCTAGGTAGTCAATATCTTTCTCCGTATTTTCAACGATAGCGAAGCTACGCTGAACGTCATTCTTCGTCTCAGTAACCTTTACAACGACGAATTTTCCATTATCGGTAACATCGCTGAACTGCATTTTGCAAAACTCGTCGGTTCTGCAAGCCCCCGCAATTCCCACAATCATTACTGTCTAGAAAAATCAATAATATGAAATTTAATTGCAGATACAACAAACTGTTGTCTTATCTTCATTAATAAATAGGAATCGTTAGGTGCCTAGGAAAAGATTTGACAATGTCTTCTCTATTTAGAATTTTCGATTTTTTCGGTCGATAACCTTCATTTTTCCTTTTCAGAAAACCAATTAGTTACGGAAATTTCGAGATGTCGACGTTTTCGGTGTAAAACATTGTGGTTTTCAGCATAGAATATTCACACCATAAACTGGCCGGCGATTTTAATTTTTCCGATCATTCCAACATGTAAGCCAGCATCACATTTTTGGATATAACCCCTGCACTTTTCTTACGAAACCATTGTTTAAACGAGTCATAGCAAAACTCATACCTTTTTCTGGACTTGGATGGCAACAGATTTAAACAGGCGACATTTGCAGCTTCATCAATATCCATCTTTTTAACTTCTTGACACAAGAAATCAGAAATTTGCGTGTCTGCCTAATTTTGTTTGCTTGTTTACCGTTGCCATTGCTACCAGCTTTGTGATTCGATAGGACGCACAACTAACTATAAAAATTCTTATCACAAATGACACATGATTCGTATTTTGCAAATAATATTTTCTTGTTATTTTAAGCTACTTATTGCCAGTAGTGAAAAAAATGTTATAAGTAACACGGAATGTATCGACTATAACATCCTCGGCAGACGACGAGCTTCGGCTCCGCCTCAGCTCGTATTCGCCTACCTCGAATGTTATTACGTCCTTACATTCCTTGTTACTTAACTAACTATTATTATTAATTAACAATACCACAAACTCCTGAAATAGCTTTGAGCCATTTGGTACGAATCTGCATATCGCTTAGAAATTCAAAAAGTGGTTTGTTTGGATTTCCACAGATAAAACACTTTCTAACCATTTTAAACAGCTTTGAAGAAGCTGTTTATATAGAAATGACTGACTCAAACTAAGGGAATATGAATTTGAGGATATACTTTATTGAAATATGACAGTTTTCAAACGACGTTTCTGTTAAGGGGATTGAACACGCTATTTAGTTTTTGTTTGCGGCAACGTTGGCCGATTATACGTAGCACAACTTTATGTCCCACTCTCTGTAGTGGATTAAAGCAGGATACCAATATTACAGTTACTCAGTGCGCTTACTGCTATGACATCGCTCTTGCGTACTGACAGAACAAGTAGTCTGCACGCATAGTATAAACGCCCGGACTAAAGAAATTTTAAAATCGACAAGATACATACCCAATAATAGAGTAATACTGATCGTTGCAGTAATGAATGGAATTGCTTGTATATTTCTCACAAAAGATGAATAAAATGCATAAACGTATATCAACGGTGGTAATGTTTATATTTTAGTTTATACAGAATGACAGGAAACGATCATAATTCACAAACTAAGGACCTGTTTGGAGTAATTATTACGTTCCGGGAAGGTACTGAGCCTCAAATGCCAGTTTCCAGTTAATATATACAGTGTAGTGATTGACAAGGTTGTGTGCACCTGCATAAGAGGATTAAGCTTATTTAAGGCTCCTAATTGTCGAAGTAAGAGGACTATGCAACTACTGTACTCTTTCTTAGATCTGCCGCTTTCTCAAACTACTAAAATTAAAAATTCCAGTGAAAATAACAATAGATTCAAGCTGCTCACTGAAATGGAGGGTGTTCTGACTGGGAACTTTAATATTCACAAACGTCTATTTTTTCGTAATACAGATGGTGCTTTTCTTTTACCGGTATCACTTCGCTTATAATTACCCATGGTAAAACCGCATGAAAACACTGCACTCGCTTCCCAACTAATCGGCAAATAATGCTGAATGCTGCTCTGTACGCACAAGTAGGCGTACAATTAGCCAACAATTTTCTCTGGATGAAGCAGCGACGTTATTCTGACTATGTGTAACGGGCAATTGTGCGATCCTGGATTCTTCCAGCGTTGTTGAAGCGAGCAAGCGCTATGAAGATTCGCGTTTGCTCGTAAGAGATAGATGATATGCAAGAAAAATGAAACATGGAATTACAGAAAAACCAAAAGAAATTATCTAATTTTCTTTACACTATTGTGCGCACAACTACTTGAAGAATTTCGGAAACTAAAAACAAACCTTATATTCTTTAAATGTATACTGTTTTTATTATTTTTTTTACATTAATCCTAATTTTGAAGAAATGGTTGAGCCATATTTTTTTTAGATGAGTTTCCGAAAAAGTACTCTTCATAAGCTTTACAATACGAAAAAAATTTTAATTCTACGTTTACTGGTTCTAACGTAATTCACTTTTTACGAAATGCAGTGTTTTACACTCATTCATCTCTTTCTACCTAACGTAGACTTATAGAAGGAAAGGTGTTACGGTCTTAAACTGACTTTACGACACCGCACCGGCTCATACAATAACGAAACGGCCGGCGTGGGCCGTAACTGACGAAATCGGGACGAAATATCTCCTAGGCCGCCACCCACGCCGCAACAAGTTAGGCCGAGCTAGACTTTCAGTGGAGATGGGCGGGTCCTTTAACGAGATTATCTGAGGGTAACTAGTCAAAACCATAGCCTTTCCCTTTTTTCTACCTCGTGTTGGTTGATTGGTTGTAGCTGCAATCGTTGGCAGAGGACAAAGTTCTAGAATAGATGTATTGGAACTCGTTGTTGATATTGGGATGTGTTGTGGCGCTTCCACTGGGAGAAAATCGTACTCCTGAAAAACATTCTTATCAAATGCATATATCCCCGTTTTGCGGAACCCATTTATTGCGGTATCCAAAGACGCCCCCTTAGCATAGGAGACACCAATTAGTTGTGATATTTGGTAGTGTGTAATTGGACGTGTAGGGCACTTGTGATTTGCGAGCCATTTTCTGGCTTCTTCATTATAATACGCTTTAAAGGGATGCATAAAGGCGACGTCAAGTGGTTGAACTTTGTGTGAGCAGTGGGGCGGCAAACACACTATGGTGACATGCGATTGTCGAGCCAGTAGAACAACCTCCAAATTTTTGGTATGTGAAAAGTGCCCATCTAATATAAGCATAACTGGATCATTGACCGTTGGTTTGGCATATTCAATAAAGTGTCAAAACCATTTAGTGAACGTTTCCAATTGAATCCATCCGGTTTTGTGACAGTCAAAAATAGAACCCAGAGGTGCCCCATCCTTGAGTTCTTCCTTCATATTTTTACGGGGAAATATTATAAGCGGAGGAACATAAACACCTCCTGCACTAATACAAGTAACAATGGTTACGAGGCTTCCTCTTTCAGCAGAAGTACGACATCCCACTTGCTTTTTGCCTTTCTTAGATATGACTTTAACTTGTTTTCCTTGTACGATTGTAACGCCAGTTTCATCGCAGTTGAAAATCCTGCTCGCTGGATAATTATGTTTTTCATACTCAGATTCTAAAATATTGAAGAATCGGCTTATATCTTCACGATTAAAACCCTTTATTCTAGCAACTGATGTAGATTGGGGCGTACGAAGACTTATTTCAGGATTTCTAATTAAAAACTACTTAAACCATTTTCTACCAGTCAATTTATTCTCTTTGTTAAAAGGGTTTGGTATTTTATTGGCTGTTGCTAGCTGGTATGCCAATCGTTTCACATCATTTCTGGACAAACCAAAGTATCTTCTTTCCATTTCAATGCAATGTTCGACTAACTGCTTCTCAAGCTCGTTTGGAAATACTGGTTTTCTGCCCAATGGTATATTGGCAACGTCATTAACACTAAGATTTGGGTTTTCTTTAAGGGATTTTACAAATCTGTGTAAAGTGCCTCTTGGAATTTTATAAGTTTGCTGGGTTCGTAGAAAACCCATTTCCCCACTTAAAACAGCATTTAAAGCTGCTTTTAGACAATCACTGGTCCATTCGCGGTCTTTTCACTATTGTTTTGTTTGGCCCCTGCTGACATGTCCGTGGTTATATTGTATGATGGAAGTGTTTCATCAATGAACGTTTGTAAATCCTCGGACGTAACTGTTACCTGAGTCGGAGATGCACAGCTGGGGGTTTTACTTGAAAACTGCATGTTCTCACCAGATTTCCTAGCGTAAGGATGTTGACCACGAGTCTCACTTGGATCTTGACGCTTATTGAATCTCCTTCTAGGGTTCATCTTTTTCTACAATTACTAGCTGAATATTTACAATCTACTACAGACTTTTATATGTTTTTTTAAGTATGCCTTTAGGGTTATATTCATGCATAGTGACGTACATCGAAGAGAAAGTACTAACCAGTTGCCATAGTCTCGTGGCTAGGTTATGAGGTTCAAATCCGACTTAGAGCAGCCAAGTTTTTTTTTTTAAATATATGCAACACTTCAATCAGTTTACATATAGTAGTGATGAACTTCTAAAGAGAAAGTTATAACCATCCTCTATAGCTCAGTGGTTAGGCTATAAGAATCGCAACACGATGGAAACAGGTTCAAATCCTGCATGGGGCATAACAAAATCAAATATGGCTTTATAACGTGCAAGACAGAACCGTACGACAAAGATAAACGAATGCAAGAGAGATAGAATGATTGTGAGAGGAGGAAGTGCGAAGCGTGACGTATACAGAGCAACATTTCAAATGGCATGCATTAAGGTACTATATTTATACGAGCAAGCTCGTCCGCCATTTTGAGTTACTGAAAGTGGCGGCAAATGCAAATTCTAGTTACTTTTCAATTAGCATACGGTAAGTCGGAAAAACAACGATCATATAATTTAATTGAACCGTCTTAAAAGAGATTGGTTAAACAAATAAAGAGAAAGCACACAAAATCGAAACATAAAACACTGTTAACTAACACGCAGGTGGTTCAAACTAGAGAACTTTACTTAGTTCAAACAACAGTGACGAGTGACAGTTCTCAATAGAACTGACAGATACAGTTGACAGCATAGAACAACACCTACACCCTACACACTGTATATAGAGGAGCCAGTGTTGCACTGCCAGTCGCCTGAGTGCACAGAGTGTCTTCATTTACGATCCACCAAAAAGAACGCGAAAAGGGTGGATTCTATAAAACCGACTGGAAATAAAGAAAAAGACATTTCTAAAAGACTCACCAGACGAGATGGAATTACCAACAATTTAAATGAAAGCTGGTCAACTAACCTAGTGGCTAGCACAGATGCACTACATACAAATTCAAAACAGAAACTACGAAGCAACAGCAACATTAACAAGCGCAGCCCATCACCAGGTAGAGGTCAACAGAAGCAAGCACAGTCAAAAAGCAAGAAATCAAAGAGAGGCCCCGACGAAGACGTAGCGAAAAGACTGCGGCCATATATTTTCGATCCCCAAATGCATTACCCTACCACAATTACGGTAATGCCCGTAATGGTCACTACCTATGCCAATCCCAATTTCGTCCAATACAAAAAAAATCAAAGTGGGGACTTCGCGACGACGTCGGGCCCCGCAGAAAAACCACCAAACAAGTCTCTAAGCCCATCTATAAAGCCTCCGCTCCAAACAATAAGAAGCTGTGGAACAATAAGTACCCGAAAACGGCCAGCTATAATTTGATGTCGTACTTGCAAAAACAGAATTCGGAAAATCCTCAGCTGTCGTTTGGCAAGTGGGATGAGCACCCAATGCAGAACACTAAGCAATTCTACTCTGCAATGGCGCCGAAAACTTCAAAAATTGCCCAGGGTGAACCTAATTACTATATGGAGCCTCCAGCAATGGCTGCATCGCCGGCACACGCCGTTAAACCTCCAGTAGTCGTGGTGTCACCTCTGCCCCTCCGAAGGGCCCCACAAAAATGAGTCATCTCCGGGATTGACTTTCCAGCCTGCGTGATTCTGAATTCCCGGAGAAAATTCAGGTAGTGGTTTTTTGTTAAACGCCCAGCCTTGCACACCTTACCAGACATGATTTTAAATTTTTTTATAATAACCACACTTGGATGAAGACTAATTATAATTAGCATCGTAATGGAATGCACCAAGATTTAAATCAGCATGCAGTGTTCGTCTGGATCGAGCAGTATGTACTCCAACGGTTTCTAGTCTTGCTTGGTTGACAGACGACAGAACGCACGGTTACCGGTCAGCGCAGCCAACGGCGTGGCGCTAAAATCCCTGTGACACAAAATCTAGTGAGATAAGCTTGCCTGGTTAATAAAGCACTCCAGCATGCATAGTAATGAGAGACTTCAAAGAGAAAGTTATAACAAGCCTCTATAGCTCAGCGGTAAGGCTCTCAACACGAAGGCGGCAGGTTCAAATCCTGCGAAGACCAATATGAGTGACTAATTCAAAATACAAAATGGCTCGAGCAAAATCAAAACCCAAAACGGCACTAGCATCACGTGGTTGATTCAAAATCCAAAATGGCCGCTAGAAACAAAATGGCGACAATTCAAAATCCAAAACGGTACTAGCATCAAAATTCATAAATGGGTGTGACGAAATCAAAATGGCCGACGCCCCAGGCAATTTACGTGACGACATCAAAATGGTCGACGTCCCAGGCAATTTAATAGTGACGACATCAGCCGACGCCCCAGGCATTTTAATTGATTATGCCTACAGGGTTTAATCAATTAAAAGTAGTGGGGGAAGTGTTGCGGGTTTTCTGTCCCCATTCCACTATGGCACTAACCTCATTTTGAAACTTTAATTTGCTAAAAATCTGGGCTATTTTTATATCGTGCTTTATTTTATCTTAAAGATTGGGCGCAGTGGATTCCAGAACATCATAAACCATCAGGTTCCTCGCCCTGACCAAGCGCTCATGTGCCTCAAATAAGATTTCTTCAACATTAGATGCCGGAGTAGACTCAAGTTCTTGCATCTCCTTTTTGAGGGTAACAACCTCATCCTGCAGCTCTCTAACTCTCCTGATTACCATGGGAGCTGATTTAAATCCATCACGGCACTCCAGACAAAGGTGTATGAGTGTCCTTTTCTGGAGCACAACTGCTTTGATTTCTGACCCAGACTGCCCGAACAGTCTTCAGTCAGGTGATAGACTACTCTGCAGCAGTCGCAGAATAGCTACTTATCCATTCACTCCTAAATCACCTTCCATATTCATTGGCTTCGGTTGTTATAGAAACTCCATCTTGAATTTCCGCGAATTGTTTTTGTTTTAATATTTACTTCTCGAGTTCACGTAATTTTATTTCTTTCACCAGTTTTATTTGTTTATTTAAATCGACTGCGCCATGTTGTAATGAATGAAGTGGTGCAATAATTAGTCTTTATTGACAACAAACATTACAGATTTCAAACTGGTTCGGTGCTCCAACGTGAATTGCCGCGGACATGCGCCAGTCAGCTAAAGCCTGTTTTACATGGACGAGCTAAAGCATATATTACAGTTGCCAGTTAAATTTTCACCTTTTCGGTAAAATTGCAACAATGTCAATAAATCAGTTGTCAAGAGTGTAAGTAGTTTTTTCATGTCACAGTTTCAATTCCTTGCAACCTAATAATAGTTGTTTATGTATTAAGGGCATAATCAATAAGTTATAGCACGAGGGAATGTTTAAAGCACGATGCAAAGCGGAGAGCTTTAAATTTTTCGTGATTAGGCACATGGTACATACAATGTTTTATTTTGTTTAGGTTCCTAAAATGGGCAAAATTCAAGAATTCAGTATTTTGGCTATTGACTACTGCATCATCGTTGTGCCGACGCTGTGTATTTGGTGTGCTATGGTCTTTCTACAGATTGTTGGTGGTACTATATTACATTGTAGGTGCTTGTTATACTGCTTAGCAACTGTATAGGTCCTAGTGCTATAAAAGCCATATTATGCCCTCTATCGTGGGCCAATAAACAAGATTATGGTTCCAAAATTAAATAAAAACATATTACAGCTTATTGGGAGGAGGAAACATGAATTGATTACATCTATACTAAAATGTGATTCTTGAAAATTCAAGCCGCGATCTTAGTAATTTTTACATTTAAAATTCTATAATTTGCTTAAATGAGCAGCTAATGATTTACTACTGAAAACCTTACCTTTCGTCTTTTTTTTTAAGAAGTGGAATTTATTTTCAAACGAAGAACTGGATACAGTGAAGCCGCAATTATCCGAACTAATTGTTGCACGTTACTGTTCGGATAACGATTTGTTCGGATAATCAAATAAAAAATGCAATCATATGAAAATGTTTAATTTAAGTATCAACGTAAATCAAAATTACATTCTTTGATATAATAAATTAAAAAACAAACATGTTCAACTCGGCTGCTCCATCGAATAACACAGTATGTGATCATGAGTAAAATTGTGGGAAACAAGGAAACACTTTAGATCGATGGCCCCACACTCTGCATGCATTCCCAAAGTTAAATCCTGTATATTTGCAGTCTGTATTAAGGTATAATTTTTACTGTCTGACCAAAAATCTTGCAACCCTAAAGTTTCATGGTAAAATATAGGTACTGTGTTTTGAAATCCAATGGGTGGGCAGAAGTGAGGATTAAATTAATTTTCTACACAGTATCTACAAGAACAGTTTTATTATTTTTTTTACGATAGCTACATGATTTTTTTTATCAAAAAGATATGCTGGACAACTTAAACAAATACAAAAACAATAAAAATAACCAAAATTTATGAATTACCGTCCTGCACACCAATAACAAACACTCAGAAATTAAGGTTATGTAGGGATGTTGAGTTAGCATGTCTGCAGCAAAACACAGTATCTCGTAGATACTGTGTTATACACAGAATTTTGACAAAAAAGTTTGCTCTAAGTGTTTTTTCTAAAACACAGTAACTACCAGATACTGTGTTTTCACAGTAACTACCAGATACTGTGTTTTCTTTGGTTCTTTTGAACATTATAATGACTTGCTGTGTTGAATTGGAGAACAGAAGAAATTCATGTAGATACTGTGTTTATGGGTAGCTGTAAATAGGTAACCAGTATAGATGCGGGACAACACAGTATCTTCATATGAACATTCAGCTCAATTTCACATGCCATACGATAAATAAATAATTAAATAAAATAAATAAATCAATTTCACAATTTCCAATGTTGGATACTGTGTTTTTCGATGGAGCAGCCGAACTAATAATACATATTACATATGTATATGCATTTCACTTTTTGAAAACATCTGTAATTTTTCGCTGGGTAAGTGCATCCATTTCTAGTTTCCTTCATTTTTTTCGTGTTCGGACAAGCGGATTTTCGGATAATCGCGTGTTCGGATAACCAAGTTACCCTGTATTTGCTAATAATTGAACTCTTTCTTCAACTTCTTTCATTTCAGATCCCAGAAAAGATTTTTCATCTACACCTCTGTGATTCAATCTCACCGACGTAATTTTGAAAAATTTGCTTCAATTCCAGAATAAATTTAAGGGCTGGTTGCAGAAAGCAATGTTAAGTCTGGTGTTAGCTAACATCGCGTCAAAGTGAACAAAAACGAATCAAATCTCAAATGCTTATTGTAACTAATACATTAGTAAACAAAATTTGATGCGATTTTGTTCACTTTGACGCGACGTTAGCTAACACCAGACTTAACATTGCTTTCTGCAACCGGCCCTTAATGTCACAGATGCAGTATAGGGAATTTAGTTCTACAATATTTAAATTAAGGGGTTTGGTTGACCTATTTGAAGAAACACCAGGTTTTTGATAAAAGTAGGTCTTTTCTTTATATTATCCAGTACATTGGAAAAATCATTTCGATCATCTTCAAAATAGTTCCCCTTAGATCATGGATGCACAGACTTTTTCTATTTGAGGGCCGCATGACCTTCTGCCAACTAACGGAGGGCCAATGAAACAATGTTATGGTCTACGCATGCTTACTTATTGTCCGCTTCTTTTAAAATTTGAATCCACTCAACCTCATGTGTATTATTGTCATAAAAATACTACAAAATGTATCAGTTGCCAATACAATAATCATATAAAATTGAAAATTTTAGATACAAACATGTATCATTGTCATGTTTATTACAGTCATGTATCTAACTAAGAATACATTTTATTCTTCGTTAGATACATGACATTGTGTAGAAGACACTATTTTTGGTATGTTGGGGGTCACTTTAGTCGTGGTTAAGCGCAAAATGGCTTCCAGATTTTCGTTGCGCAGAATTCGTTGAGAAGATTTCGGTTCTTACATTTATTAGTATTCATTATTGAAAATGTTTGCTCGCATATATACGTTGACCCGAATAAACTAGTACATTTGAGTGCGTTATCACAATCAATGTGGGAAACATGTCTGCACTGAAGCAACGATAAAAGCCCAATAAATCACCTTCATTAAATTTGTTTCGAAAAGTGTCGTCGTTTTGGATATCAATTAATTCAAGTTGAACGGCGTATGGTGCATTTTCGGGCAAAACCGAAAAAGAATTGCTAAAAAGATCAAGGAGCAGTTTGACATTTTTAAATTCCGCAAATCATTCCTCAAAAGATGTTATCAAGTCCACAATTTGGTCACATATATTGGTTTGAATGCTATTTTCAATTTTTCCGACATTGTTTTGTATGTGGGAAAATGAACGTAGTTCCCTGTTTCTAACTTGTTGCAACAACTTTAATTTGAAGTGGAATGCTACCACAGAGCTATATAATTGGAAAGCCAGTTAATTTTTACCTTGAAGCCTTGTATTTAACGTATTTAAATGATTCATAATATCAACCATGAATGACAAATCACTTAACTAATCAGCATTTCGTAATTCGGGAATATTCTTATTTTTTTCATTCATAAATATGTCAATTTTATCAATTACATTCAGAAAGCGCCGCGGCGGCGAAGCGGGCGGTATGTGTGAGCTCAGCGAGGAGTTGTTTACCTACCTAATGCACTTAATTGAAAAATTATTTTTCAAATAATGTCAAGGACGGAGGCCACCGATAAAGTGTCGGCGGGCCGCATGCGGCCCACTGGCCGCGGTCTGTGCATGGGTGCCTTAGATACATCCTTCATATACTGTGGAAGCATAATCAATTTAAAACTTATTTTAAACTGCAGAATATTGGATCTGGTTGTTTGGTCCTCACAAGACTAAATAAGTTTTCAAAGGAGTCTTGGGTAAACTGGCCTGTTAAGAGAAATTTATAACCTCTTCTCTCCAAAAGATTTTTTGAATATCCAAAATTGACTGGGTAGAAATCAAAATCTCAGTCTGGGTTGGTTTCTAGAATCCCTTTTTGAAAATGTAGTTATAAAATTTTCTAAGAAAGTGATTGCATTTTTGTATATGGCCATATTTATTTTATTTAAAGCGAACAATCTTGAAGACATCAACTTGAACCACCGTCCAACTTGATCAATAAACCAAGCGGTTGTGCGATATTCCGGCATTGATAGTTCTTCAGCCAAAAGCTTCAAACCACTATTAACACTATGGCTAATTACATTGGTCGAGGTCAAATTCCTAATTTTTTGGAAATGGGTAGGGGTTAGATAACTTTCATTAAACTTGGGGGCAAGTTTAAAATTAAGATTTTCCTTAAACTTCACTAGATCATACAAATGGGAAGAGTTCATTATTTCAGAGGAATGGTTATATTGCTGAACAATTTCTTTTGGTATCTCAATGGAGCTATTGCACAGGGTCATCGACTTAATATTTTTAAATAACTGGACCGGATCCGCAATTACTCCTACTTTCAAATTTTCATCGAAAGGGTTTTATTAAAAGAATTTTGAATTTTCAAATGCCTTCCAGCTGTTATTCCCAACAATTTCCACAAAGACTAATTCGAACTGCCCATATCAGATATGATGCTTATGACATTTTAGCCAATTTCTCAATCTCTTTTTACAATCTCAAAAATAGTCTCCTTCAACTGTGCCCCTGAAACTGAATCACCAGTAAAATGGTATGCAACCGTTTGCTTCCAGAGACTAGAAATACCTTCCACCATGAATATGAGAGAATGTGTGGCAACCCCTGTAGCCTCAGGCATAGTAATATTCCTTACATAAAACCCAGTACTATTGTCACATATTAGTCCAGCCGTTATTACCATGTCATCAAGTACTAAGACAATCTTTTTCTCTTTCTTCGAAATGCTCCACCTGTCATTTTTTAAAATCGAAAATGTAGCTTTGGCTGATAAGTTTTTCATAGCGCTAGTCCAACAAGCGAATTTTAATTTTACGGTTCTTTTAACAGTATCGGTCAACCACCATACGCGGTGGTTAGGTTATTTTAAAGCCATGATTTGGTTGGAATTGAGAACTGCTTTTAAACATTTGTTAGGCCTTTTTAAATTACAATCTGGGTGATCTCCCAAGGCAGCAAAAATTAGGTGCAAATGCCGGCCACCAGCTCAACGTTATCAGAGGCATGTAGTTCTTTAGAACGAAAGTGAAACAGTAGAACAATAATTTACTGAATGCCCTGACCGCCAACAATTTTTTAAATAACGAGAAATTGTAAATTCAATACCCAGGCTATAACACACTTCCTGAAAGATAGCTCCAAATAAATGCAATCAAACCGTAACTAACTCACCCTGAATTCTGGCAATAACTAGATCATTTAATTTCGTGTAACACAGTACACGTTTACAATCATTAACACACAAATAGCATAAATTGAGATTGCAGAATCGCTCTAAACTAATTAATACATATATATAATCAAAACCTTATTCTACCGTTAAGGTGTTAAGGCTAATTAATACATACGTTAATATACTCACAGTTTTCTGACACACAAACAGCAATTTACAACATGTTAAAATAAAGCAGCTTTGCAAGCTACATTAGTTGCAAAAGGTCCTGGGGTCCAGTTTTGGAGAAAACTGAACGTGGTTCTCGAGCTTTCGGCCGAGAAGTTCCTGCAGCTGTAGGTGGTGTTTTCTCAGCGCGAAACGGCGCTGTAGCCGTGGGGTTGAGGTGCCAACAACTCGGAGGTTAAATAAAACCCCCCAATACGGATCCTTCTTGTGCCCTAATTGGCGCTGGCGACAAGGGAAAACGGCTCCGTATAGGCTCAACATCGTCGACTCACAGTACCTGCAGCACGTCGCCGTAAACACGGGACAAATGAGCGGCGGCCGGGCCGGACAATTTTGCTGACGCGGTTAATTAAAAACCGGCATTAATTCTGCCTGGTACTGCATCCTGTAAAAGGGAAAGAGGTCCGAATAGAATACGCAAAGCCAGGAGCCCTAACGCGTCTAGCTACTCACCCCAGGTGGTTTTGGACACATAAAAAACAGCTCGTGGATGCAATTACTAACAAAATCCGCCAAAACGTAGGCAAAAGCTCCCTTTAATGAGCTCGGGGTCTCAAAGCCACGAAAACGTAAGGGTTTGCATATCACCACCACATAGATCCAACCAAAAACCCTTATTAAAACATCCCCGAAGCTCGTGATTTGCGATGCCACTCAACTGCTCGTTTCAAGCTGCCAGTGAAGAAGAGCCTGCAGTCGGTTTTCCCCAGATAAAAGCACAACGCGATAATCTCTGCCAAATGTCCCAGACACGCGGTGCGCGGGAAAATACCATTCGAATTCGAAATTAAGAAAGGTGGCGTATTCTACACGTAACACATTTTTCTGTAGAGCACTGTTGTTTCTGAGTTTGCCGTTTGCATTTATTATTATTGTTGTTTACGGGATAACACCATTACAGAAAGTTCGACCAATTAAAGTCATATGTATAAGCCCTCAAGTTGTGAAATCTGCTCTCAAAAATAAATCGAGGCTGTATGACACCAATTATAGAATAACTGCCGATCAAACAAAGTTACAACAGGAACAGATGAAAAAACTTAGAGATGAGCTAAAACTCAGACAAGATCAGGGTGAAGTCAATCTCACAATAAAATTTATTCTTGGCATTCCAAAAATTGTCTCAAATGAAAGTAAACAAAAAAACCACCATTAACCTCATTACTACTCTACTACCAAAACGTCGGAGGCATTCGCACTAAACTAGATAACCTCAACAATGTGGCATGCGGTAATTATGATATTATTGTACTGGTAGAAAGCTGGCTATCAGATGCAATTAATGACTCCGAACTCAATCTAACTAATTATACTGTGTTTCGTATGGATCGCAATAACCTTACAAGCACCAAATCAGGAGGAGGTGGCATAGCCATAGCCATAAGAAGTAATTTAGAAGGTAGTCTTATAAAAATAAATGAAGTCAGCATAGAACAGCTGTTCGTACTTTGCAAATACAGGAATGAAGCGTTTATTATAGGTGGAGTATATATACCACCACAATCAAATGCTGCAACTTACTCGCTCCACTGTGATTCAATCGAAGGAATATTTCAAAATTACCCTTCTCATAAACTACTAATCATTGGTGACTACAACCTCCCAGAAGCCACATGGTCAAACGACGAATATGGCATCAATGTAACATGTCCTCAAGGTTCATCCGCCATGGTTCTAGGTCAGTGCTTTGGATTCTTTCAAATGTGTCAAGTTAATGCCATTCCTAATAATAGAAATGTCTTTTTAGACCTAGCTTTTAGTAACTTTAAGGTTATTGATATTTCGAACTCAGCTGATCCTATTTTTCCAAATAGCCAGCACCACTTGGCTTATGATGTTGTTTTTGTCGTGGATAACAGTGATCATAACAATAATAATAACTTGAGGTTAGATGAATATTATTATGATTTTAGAAACACTAATTATGAGGCGCTTAATAATTATCTAAATACTGTTCAATGGAATACTGTCCTTAATGGTACCGATCTTGATCAAGTAATTTGTGAATTTTATGAAATTTTAAACATAGGTATAGCCCTATTTATTCCACTCAAGCGCTTCAAATCATCCACTTTTCCGAAATATTTTAATACAGAATTAAAAAAGTTAGTATTTGAAAAAAAGGTAGCTCACAAACTTTATGTAACTACGAAAAATGATGCTGATTATTTGCTATTTGCAAATCTAAGATCAAGGTGTAAAGTATTGTCGAAGTTGTGCTACAACAACTATATTAACAAAGTAGACGATTCTCTGAAAGCCGATCCTAGAATGTTTTGGAAATTTGTAAATAGTAAGAAATCTCTACCAAGTAGTTTACCCAAGAGTATGTTTCTTGATGACGTCACTAGTTCAAACGGAGAAGATATTGTCTTTTTGCAGACCATTTTGCTACAGTTTATTCGAATCATCATGCATCCAATCGTCCTGTGGCACATAATGTGGCTAACAACATTCATATCTCATGTCCTAAGCTGTCAATTACTGATGTTTATAATAAAATTGCACATCTACCGAATAGACTCACTATGGGACCTGATGGTATTCCCAATATATTACTTATAAAATGTATACATTCATTAACGGTGCCTTTAACGATTCTATTTAATAATTCATTGAAGTTTGGTGTATTTCCTACCATGTGGAAAGATACTTATATTATGCCAATTTTTAAGTCAGGTGAAAGAGAGAATGTAAGGAACTATCGCAGTGTATGTATCCAGTCCTCCATCCCCAAACTATTTGACAGTCTAGTGTACGACCAGCTAAGCTGGTCTTGCAAAAGTTTAATAATTAATGAACAGCATGGTTTTACTCATGGTAGATCTACAGTAACCAATTTACTACTTTATCAGAACTCTATATCGGACGCCTTGGAGAATCTGTGTCAAATGGATTCAGTTTACACAGACTTTTCCAAGGCGTTCGATAGGGTTAATCATGAAATCCTAACTGAAAAACTGAGTCTGATAGGCTTTGATGAGGGCCTAATACAC
>CALNHX010006473.1:72486-88627 GCA_940337035.1 Agriotes lineatus | reverse complement strand
GGGACCAGGTGTGCTCTTCTCTGCTACCAATTATCTCACCTTCAAGCTGCTAGTTAAAAAGTGGCTTACACGAATAAAGAAGTGGCCAGGAGCACCATCATGCTGGTACCACATACCTTGTCTAATTACCAGAGGTACGCCTGCTAGCATATCTCTCTAGAAAATTTAAATATCTGTCAGCGGTTAAAGCATGTTCAAAGAAGAAGAGACCAATGAGCTGGTTGTTAATAACATCAGACATTCGCAGAAAATCGACACTGAAAATTCGAATCTTTGATTTCATATGGACTTTCCAAATCCTAAATATGGCTATTTTTTCTATTCATTGGGTAATTACTTGAGAATGTTGCATTGTCTGTGAATAGTATTTTATTAACTGGAATGGGATTTGAAAAGATCTATCTCCAAAATTCCATACGATTAGTATAACCTGAAAGCTGGATGGCTAGAACGGGCTGGATATTACATAAGCTTTAACAGGTCTTTAGACCCATCGCTTTACGATCTCCTTCCATTCCTTTCTGTCTTTGGCTTTAATTCTCCAATTTGATATATCTTTTTCTTTCAGATCCATTTCTTCCTTTGCTTATCTCTCTTCCATGTTCCCTCGGGCACTTTCCTTGCTATACTTTTCGGCATTCTATCTTCTTCTTGGCTTGCTATGTGCAGTAACCACCTCAATCTTTAAGCCTTTATATAATGTATTCTATTTGAGTGTCCATATGGCCTTGCTATCTCCTGGTTAGTTCTCCTTTCCCATCTCTCCTCCCTACGCTTTCCTTCATACATCCTCCTGATCTTTCTTTCCCACAATTCAAGTTTCTGCTGCCATGAGATGCTTATTACCCCGTCTCATACGCATATGTCACTATTGGTCGCACTACCATTCTGTACACTCACTTTTGTTTTAATTGATACTCCCTTCGATCTTAGGATTGCATTAACACGTTGACCGCCATGTGAAGCACGAGTGCATCGCATGGCTCCTTAATATATGGGCCACGCCACTCACATGTGTTTCGCATGTTACTTTCACTCTAGGCCACGCAGCTCACATTTGCGCTGCACTATCGTCGTATTCTTATGAGAGATTAAGGAGTATGGCCTGGGAAACAAAACCTATGTGTTGGCCCGGCTCTAGACTAAATTTAAGACATTTTATACCTTATTTATAACATTTTTGACATGTATAAGCAAAAACGTTGTGGCCCCAGATATTCGAAAAATTTTTACTTATACGGCGGTCAACGTGTTAAGGGTTCCTGTGCAGCTGTCGCCCTTTACCACCCGCGCACATGTCCTGCACACATTTGTTTGTTATTAGTGTTCCCAAAAACACAAAACTATCCACTTTTTGAATGCACATGGCTCTATTGTTCTTCAATTTTAGTTCTCTTTTTTGTGTCCAACTGTGCTATCTGCATCTACTGTCACAATCTTGGACTTTGTTTATCCTCAATCCCACTGTTCTTCCGGCTTCCTCTAAATTTGCTACTATTCTGTTTACTTATTTTTTTTTGTTCTGGCTATCAGTGTGATGTCTGCGTCAGCTATGCATTGGTGGCTTTTGTTAAATATTGTTCTCGATCTATTGATTTTGCTGGCTTTTATTACTTTCTCTAAAACTATATTGAACAATAATGATGATAAGGGGTCTCCCTGTCTCATCTCTTTATTAATCCCAAAATCCCTTGATAAAACTCCATTTACTTTTATAATATATTTTGTGTCTGTGGTTATTTTCACTAAGGGTATAAATTTTTCTGGTATCTTTAGCTTCTGCATTGCTTCATACATTTTCGTTCTACTTATAGTGTCGTAGCCAGCTGGATATAAAAAGGCTAAAAACCGTGACGGTTAACTGTTCTCAAAACCTTCATTCGCAGGACATTAACTTGTGCAGATATCAGCCAGACAGAGGTGTTGGAGTTATTATTTCCATTACTCGAGGTATATTTTCCTCTGCGTTTACTGCTTGTTGTATTGATCGGCCATTTTAAATTCGAGAAAAAACTCGTCAGTCTGAAATTTGCCCATTTGGAAATCTTCGTGCATGTCCTCAGACAGCTGCTTCTGCGTTTCCATAGCACAACCCGTATACGAATAAATATCGGCATGTTCTTATGTTATGAATGTAAACATATCGACTGTTAGTAACCGTAAAAATCACGAACATTTATAACTTGAATTATTTAACATAATTAAGTCAATAATGATATTTCCATAGTAAACTAGGAAATTTTATATAAATGCTATTTCTCGGTTTTATTAAAGCACCCCGCTTCGCGTCGTGCTTAAAAATTAAAACTTCTCGCTGTAAAATGCAAGCTATCGCATTCGTAATGTAAATAAATATTACGTCATTAATCGCTGTTTTTGTAGTTAATAAAAACATTATTTCAATTTTTATTATGTCAAAATTCCAGTGACAGTAGCGAAATTGTATGTGAATAATTTTCAAGTAACTCCAACTGAGGTAGTATATCAGGTGGAAGAACATTACATTAACGTTCCTCATTTACACATTACATTACAGTTACATTACATTATTTTAGGTTAAGTGAACGAACAGTAGTTGAACTTCGCTTTTTTCTGTATCCGAGAAAATAAAGTCATTTATTATTATTATTATTATATGTTACACATACGCTAAGGCAGCGCTTCGAACTTATAACTACTGTTTACTTTGTAGTAATCATGATTTGTTCTCTATATTTGTGCGGAAATATTCGTTTTCGTGTTCAGGAAACGTTTTTGAAGTGATGTCTGTCTGTCAGTCTGTGGGTCTGTGAGTCTGTCTATCTGTGTCCTCTGTATAGCCCAGACGATTGAATCAATCGGTCTTAAAGTTTGTATATTCAAATTCGGAAATCCCAGTGATTGTTGGTTAAAATCATGTAACTGGAAGTACTTTACTACCTTTTTTTCATTTTCCGTGAAAATTGTGTAATTGTTTAATAAAAATTAAATTTCATAGAACAAAATCATTATTGTGCAATTATCTTCAACTTTTGTTCAAAATAATTTGTAATAAGGAATTACATTTTTAGTAAAAATTTCCTGAAAGTAGAGAAATTAATAATGGAAATAATTGTTTTTAAAACCCTTTTATATACTAGGTAATCGTCTATAACTTTTGCGAAAAACGTTTTTTATAATTAGTAGGTATAGGTAGTTTTAAGCAAAATTAGACAATTTTCTTCATGTCTAAAACTAATGGGCATAAACATTTTTAAAACTGTTATATATTGCGTAATTATCTATAACTTCTCTGAAAAAAAATTTTGTGTTAGTAGTTTTTGCAAAAATTGTAAAGTAAAAGTAAGTCGTGTGGTGACCACACCTCATTTTTTAAATGTAGAAATGCGGAAATTGCCATTTTAACTGGAGAAATGTTTCGCTCCCTTTATGGGTTGCCCCTAATTCTTGTTTCTTAATAATTAATATTTATGATAGAGATTTTGCTAAAAAGAATATCTCTAGTAATAAAAGTATTTTATGCTCTGCATTTCTGGAAATCCTTTAATTTGAATATAAATAGTTTAGCTAGTATCTAATAGGCGAAACATGAATGTTTAGTGTAGAATAAAGACTAATTTTAAATATTTAAAATCCATTATCTTCATTGCGAAATTATTTGTTGCAAATAGGTAGTTTTAAATTAAACATTGATATCCATTTACCTTAAAACATTGCCATGAGAGTTTTAATAAATTGTCGAAAACGAATATTTTTGCATAATCGCATGATTTTCTGCAACATCTGAGGGCTTTGCAAACAAATTAATATTTCACCTTTGCGGACACTAATTACTTATTTCTAGTTTTAATTTTCCTTAATAGTCAGCCTTATGTGACAACTCTGGCAATTGGAATTAACTAAAAGCGCTTACGTTAGTCGAGGCGCCACAATTTAAATTTAAAATTAGCGTAGTTGCATACAATTTCTACTTAGTACACCACCCAGAGTTTAATTATATAAGAGATGAAATGACATTCACCTCTACTGGTAGCTTCAAAACACATGTTAATCTTCAGAATGAATTGCCTTCTAGAACGTCTTTTGCATACGTTTTTAAGGGGATGTAATACAATAGAACTGACCTAATTACCGGTTTTAAATTAATGAATTTGTAACAAATAGCACATTTTATACTGTGCTATAGCACATTTTATACCGTGCTATTATACTATCTGCACTTTATTAGTTACACGTAAACTTTAGTCCATAATTAATAAGTAAATATTGCTTAAGAACTTATAGAAGCCCAACTTTTATAATATAAACGATGGCAACTTCACTTTTTATTAGTATCATTTTACAATTACTGTTAATAATTTAAAGATCGAGTGGATGAAAAAGCTAACTTACATTTTTTTAATTGCATTATTTGTATGAATGATGGTAGTAACTGACATTCTTCCTCTACCACTAACTTCAGTTGTGATATTATCACAAACAGCAAAGTTACTAGTGGCTAAAAGAGGCATGTGCATACTTTTCCGTAACTAAAGGAGGTAACTGCGACAGATCTTCCTTGTTACGTCACTCTGACAGTAAATAGGAAAGAAGCAAAGGCAGCCGACTTTTTAGGCGGAGCTGGTCATGGGTTAAACAAACGACTGTAATCTTAAGCCGTAAAAATATATGGACGTCAAGTAGCAAGTACCCCAAACACTTAGCTAATCAAATAAAAGCTACACGTCGAAAGGCGCTACTAGCCAATCCCTGAAAAAGAGAGAGAACGGCAAGGGCAAAAATAAAATTCGTAGGCATACAAATCAGGGCAGTAAAATATCATACAAAAGTATTTTGCAGTAGGTACGTATACAAAGCAAAACAATCAAAACACTACAATCAAGATCAAATGCCACAGGAAAAATATCACAGTATTAAGAGTTGTTTTAAAATTTACCAAAATATATATAATTAATTTATAAATATTTAGTATACATGAGTAGTATAAAAAAATACAAGTTTACTGTAAAATTAGCTATTTGCATTACCGGTAGGTTTCTTGGCACATGACCGCGATAACCTTAATAGTTAAATTTTTAAATTCGGATTGATTTTGACCCTAAATCTACATATGCAAAAACATTCAGACGTTCATAATAATTAACAGAATGGCCCTACAGACCCCCAGATCTTGGTTCAGGACGTTATATATCCCGTAAAACGCTTAGTAATTAATTAATAATTATCATCAGTTTTACCTTGTGGGGTAAAACAAATATTAACGCAATATCTTGCAAGTAGGAAAGCAATTAAGTTGAATTCAGCGGAGTATTCGTGAAGTGAATGTCCAAACCTTAAATTTCAAATACAGCATGTAAAATTGCTTTACAAATTCTAAAATTAGATATAATAGTAACTTGAATGGTAAGTGAGACACATCCCAAAATTTCAATTTTAATTCAAAACTAACAATTTTGTTGCAAAATTATAGAAAGTACGCAAACAGTGACTCGAGTGTTTCAAAATAATTGAAACTACACAGGTAAGCTCCATATTATACTGCAATTATGGAGCCAGTCTGGTATTTGAGGGGCACAATACAACTCACGTAAAACACTATTACACATTCAAAAGAATCCCATATTGCAGGTTATTTCGAGGTCGTAGCTATTTCGTGGCCCACATTCCTCAATGCAAGGGGCTAGGTTAATTAAAGACAGACCTGTTACTGTCAGGTAGAAAGCAGGTGCATCAGAAATTGACCATATGCAAACCATAACGATAAGCCACAGTGAAAGTGAGGTGTTTGCGATGGGTCAGAAAGACAATTTGACGTTGTAACCCTTGGCTCTTGCAGAAATGGAATCCTCAACATACACATCGTTAAACGAAACGGGGCTTTGACTCACACAATAACTACGAATTAAAAAAGGAAGCGCATAGAATCTAAGCAAATAATACAAAGAGGAAGCTAGACCATTAAGATGTTCTACTCCGTTTTGCCAAAATCGTAGCATGTGCTCGCTCAGGTATAAATCCAGAAACCTTATGAAAATTCACTAAAAATATCTCTTTTAGGAACTCCAGGAATTCCTCAAGAAAGACATCGCAACACCAAAGTGAATCCTCAATATAGGATGGTACTAAAAATTCCCAAATAAATATTGAACATTAGACTTCACAAATGTAGTTCACTGCCATATTTCCTGATTACGCATAAATTGGCAAATGGCCGAAAAAGATAAGCTGCAGCCCAAAAATTAGGCAAACCTTGAGAAATCCAGGATAGGTAACCAGAATTCCTTGGAGCTCGAAATGTTGTAGGAAATAGCGTAAAATTATTTAGGAAAACTAATACATTGAAACATGAAATTTGACTTTAGCTTTCTAATCCTGGAAGCTCGGAAATGTGCAGCTCTTTATGACTTTTATTGAGTATACTCTGCGATCTCAAGACAAGACCCTTTATCACTTGATCATGTGGACGCATTCATGTGCAGGCCAGAATAAAATTTGTTTTCACCAATATTTGATTTTGACATGAATAGTTAAAACAATAGATCATACCTTTCCTGAAGTGGGTCATAATTAACTTGATTCAGATCGTGATTTTGGTGGAATTGACAAAAATGAATAAACATCGATCAACAGCTTACTCGAAGAATCCCGAAAAATAATAATTAAACCTAGTAAGATAAATCATATAACAGATATGGCCATTTATTTTCGAAATTGTGATGACTCGCAGTGGAAGCTCAACCTTATAAACCGAAAGAGAAATGTTCTTAACGAGAACGGTTTTTCCATAGATTCAATAAAGTGGATTCGCATAAAATATGGTTCCTACCTATATAAATAATCTTACAATCCAAATACGCTTTTCAAAAATGTGAATATACGTACTACCCAATTCCTAAAGTAACTATCCCATTAATGTGGAAATAACCAGAGTTAGTAAAAAATATAGTAAACTTTCTCAGGATAAACTGATGCAACTGGCCTTCGTAAAGCAACAGTGAAGTGAAGCTGAACTTGTATTTTCTTATTCCAAAAATAAAATAATAATATTTTATGAGTTACAATAATTATAATTCGTTTTGATTAAGAAACTTACTGAATTTTGAATGACCCCTTGAATAACGAGAGGAAGGAGGAAACGGTGGTTACGACGAAGTAAACTTAGAACCGTTGAATGAAGAAAATGTAGTAGAGTAAGAAGAAGGTTTTTACATAAGTAGACCATTATCACTTATGGTTTTTTGATAACATTAGAAAATTTTGAAGACTAGAATCGTAAAATGAAGATAATAAAAAATATCATAGGAACTAGAATTAAAATAATGAATAAGCGACGCCAAAATAGTACGTAATAGATATAAAATGATAACTGTAAATGAAAATTTATTTACAGGGATCATAAAGAAAAAGCAATCGGAAAATAATAACTTCAAGAAGTAAAACGGGCCACATGAGACGGTATAAAACTATAGATACCAGCGGAGTACGAAGTATAATATGTCCATAAAAGTTTATATTTTTCAAATAAAGAATTGAAATCTCCAATTCGGCAATAAAACACTAATCGCGTTCTGATGCTTTTGCCACAATGTTACCGCTTCTGGTTTCGCTATAAGCAACATAATTTGTTTCTTAAAGTAAATTGTTACACTAATTTTGAGTAGTGAAGCAAACGAAGAAATGTGACCAATATCCATGTCGCAATCGAATAGAGAAATGACTAGTTCCCGAACAAATGTCGGAAAGAGGGCGCGGGTAAAACAATAGGGAACCAGATTCTGTCACTCACCGCGACTCACCGCAGAACCATCTGGGGTAGTCGAGATGCGACGAAAGATATGCGCAATGTTCCGAAAACATATTGAATGGTTTAGCTCAAATTTACCATAAAAAAAAACAAATACAAAGGTCAAAAACAGTATGCGGAGTTTTATAATAAGCACAAAAGGATTTGATTAATTAGGAACGCTCGGTATCGATTAGACCAAGCATTGACCTTTAGTTCAAATTAGAACCACTTCGGACTTAAAAGCTGTTAAATAAAATGGCTCGCGAATTCCGGTTACATGGAGGTTACAAAGCTTATCGTGCTTAAAAAAGCAAAAACCTGAACAAATCGCTTTGATTCAACCGCCACTTAAGGCACTTGTCAAATTTAGAAAGTAAAATAAGAGAAGCGAAAGTTGTGCACCACAGGTGATTGTTTACTAGATACAAATTACAATGAATAAAAATATGCAGCAAGTAGTCAACCTGCATCAAAACGTTACTCATAGTCCGGTCGGCAGGTACATAATGAGGGGGGTTAGCTGGACACAATTCCCAAGTTAATGAAATTTTGGGATATTGTTTGGGGATGGTATTGGGTGTGGAAACTGAGTTTTCGACCTCGAGGACCCTGTGCTAACTCGGGGAGGGCCGAAAAACCTCGACATTTTCGGACTTTTTTCGGTTTTTTGCTTATATCTTCTGAACCATGCGTTTTTCGAGAAAAATATTCTTATAGAAAGTTGTAGAGCATGATATTTCCTTCAATTTTGATTGGTCAAAATTAGTTGTTGACCCAATACTTACCGAGATACAGCAGTTGAAAGATGGAACAAATTTCTCAAAATGCAAAAAAAAATAGAAAAATACAGGTTTTTGCCTCATATTTTTCAACGTATCTATGTATACTATACATAGCTACTTATTATTCTTTATTTTAAACTAGCTGACCCGACAGACGTTGTTCTGTACAAATTTCAATAAATTTGTAATCGTTTTGTGAATTTGTGAAGAGATATTGGCAATGTGTAAACAAAGTAAAAAGGAGAAAAAAAAACGTATTTCTTAGTGATAATTGCATCTATTAACGATTGTGGCCATGGATATTCAATTTAAGGAGGGGTTAATTCAGAAGTACGCTAATGGAAAATTCGTTTGGTTTGTAGCATTGCGAGTTCTGCGACCTAAATTGCTCCGTGTGATTAGCGGCATTGCAATGCAATTAAATTGTGTCAATTCAATTCAATTATTTGGTTTGCGACACAACGTGCGATGCGAAGAAACACAATTTGGACAACTGATTCACTTTGTTGTAACTGTATAACCGTTTGTCACTTCAAAACTCACCGTATTTCGTAGGTAAATCTGTAAATTTGCTTGAGATCAAACTTATTGATTATTCACTATCACTTCCACTATCACTTTGGTTTAATGGTAAATCTTGGAGAAGCCGTCTCTTGAGTCGTATGTAAATTACTTCGGCCTAGTTGCTGGATGGTGATGTTATCGGTGAAACGTAGATTGGTTAGGATTTTTTTGGTAGTTCTGTTTATGAATTGTTCAATGGTGTCAATTCCTAGTTCATGGTGGATTTGATCATTTCGAACAACACCGAAAAAAGTCCGAAAATTTCGAGGTTTTTCGGTCCTCCCCGAGTTAGTACAGGGTCCTCGAGGTCGAAAACTCACATTCCACACTCCATACTATCCCCAAAGAATATCCCAAAATTTAATTAACTTGGGAATCATTGTTCTGTTGCAACGTTTCATGAAATGAATTAAGTTTCGTCGTTTGATCTCAAGCAAATTTACAGATTTACCTACGAAATACGGTGAGTTTTGAAGTGACAAACGGTTATACAGTTACAACAAACTGAATCAGTTGTCCAAATTGTGTTTCTTCGCATCGCACATTGTGTCGCAAACCAAATAATTGAATTGAATTGACACAATTTAATTGCATTGCAATGCCGCTAATCACACGGAGCAATTTAGGTCGCAGAACTCGCAATGCTACAAACCAAACGAATTTTCCATTAGCGTACTTCTGAATTAACCCCTCCTTAAATTGAATATCCATGGCCACAATCGTTAATAGATGCAATTATCACTAAGAAATACGTTTTTTTTTCTCCTTTTTACTTTGTTTACACATTGCCAATATCTCTTCACAAATTCACAAAACGATTACAAATTTATTGAAATTTGTACAGGACAACGTCTGTCGGGTCAGCTAGTTTAAAATAAAGAATAATAAGTAGCTATGTATAGTATACATAGATACGTTGAAAAATATGAGGCAAAAACCTGTATTTTTCTATTTTTTTTTGCATTTTGAGAAATTTGTTCCATCTTTCAACTGCTGTATCTCGGTAAGTATTGGGTCAACAACTAATTTTGACCAATCAAAAATTGAAGGAAATATCATGCTCTACAACTTTCTATAAGGATGTTTTTCTCAAAAAACTCATGGTTCAGAAGATATAAGCAAAAAACCGAAAAAAGTCCGAAAATGTCGAGGTTTTTCGGCCCTCCCCGAGTTAGCACAGGGTCCTCGAGGTCAAAAACTCAGATTCCACACCCAATACCATCCCCAAACAATATCCCAAAATTTCATTAACTTGGGAATTGTGTCCAGGTAGAAAGTACCTGCCGACCGGACTATCAACAAATAACGCGAATTCAGTGGCAGCAAAACACTCAAAAGCGGCAGCGAAGTACAGTAAAATATCTCTGACCTGCGCACACCTCATTATTAAGTGACAATGTTTTTTAGAGTGTGTTGTGTAGCTAAACCAATGAAAGGTGCCAAAAATAGCTCAATTAACATTGGAGATCTCTTAAAGATGATCGAAAATGATGTGAAAAATACTTGCAGTCTTGAAATATATCCAGTAAAACATCAAACCAGGTGAATTAGGGTGATAAACGTTAACTGAGATCTCGTGTGACCAATACATAAGTTGGTTTTGAACTGCCGTCCAATTTTAGATCAATCAGATAGGATGCAGCAATTCCCAAAGCCGTTATATTAAATCTACACAAGATTTCTGACAACTTTTCGGGATACATTCGCTTTCTATGCATGCATCAAAATAAGCCCAAAAATTCAAAATTGGAACAGGAAATAGCTCTACCTTGAAGCTATATAATATTGAAAATCTAAAAGGTACAAGAATATAGGCAACCAACATGTCCATAAATTTTAAACGTTTACAAAATTAAAACAGGCAACCCAACAGACACAACAATCTTCGGATAAAATAAAGAAAATATCTTTTGTTCTTTTGTTATTTCGATAAAGATAAACATTTTCAATATAAACTTATTGCTAATACTCTTTATATACGAAGAAAGCTATACACATACAATCAGAACAAAAGTTTCGAAAAGTAAGCCGTAAACTGTAAAACAAATTCTAGAAAAAAATGTAGTTAGTATTTGTAAGATAGTGAAGCACAAACCTTTAAAAAATACTTATAAATAAAGCCCTTTAAAAATTGTTGAATGATAGATCTTTATTGTTTTGAATTATTTTCTGTGGTTATCAATCTTTCTATTAAAAATCTAAATTACTAAGCTGCTGTGATATGTTTTTCGGACTTTTTCCACTGTTTAGGGTGTAAATCACACAACGTTTCAGGAGTTTTGATCTACTTCCGTCTTCAGGAGTTCCTGGTTAGTCCTGAGAAGGACTGATATTGTATGTTTTTCAACGTAAATTTGTGCCTCCCCCGGGGTTTGAACCCGGGACCGTTGATCGCTGTGATTACTACTCTGCCACTCTAACCACTAGGCCACCAGGGCGGTTATATGTTTCAGTTGTAAACTTATATATATCTTACCGCTGTATGAGCAGTAGACTATTTTTGTAATTCTCTGCGCAGTATTGGCATCCAAATGGGCTTTAGTTCTGCGCTAGCCTGGTTAATTGGTTCTACTGCCAGCGCTATGTATGTAGCTTCTTTCAGCTTCATACTGCTACTACAACTAAAATATATAACCGCCCTGGTGGCCTAGTGGTTAGAGTGGCAGAGTAGTAATCACAGCGATCAGCTGTCCCGGGTTCAAACCCCGGAGGAGGCACAAATTTACGTTGAAAAACGTACAATATCAGTCCTTCTCAGAATTAACCAGGAACACCTGAAGACGGGAGTAGTTCAAAACTCCCGAAACGTTGTGTGATTTACACCCTAGACAGTGGAAAAAGTCCGAAAAACATATCATAATAGACCACTGCCAAAAAATAACATTCAGAGAACAACTAAGCTGTTTGAATCCGTGATTTTAAGCGAGAGTGTAGTTCACGTCAAGCTATGTGTGCAGACTTCCATTAATAAGATTCCCCTCTCGAATATAACATTCACACAAGAGCAGAAAGGCTGTGGGATTATCTTTCCAGCAGTACATCTAGATTTGGTGTGGGGCGTGGCCCTATACATGCTAAACTCGCTTCAAATTTACTCGGTGGCTCATTGGTATAGTCTTATACCGTCTCATGTGGCCCGTTTTACTTTTTACAGTTATTATTGTCCGATCGCTTTTTTTTTTTTTGATCCGTGTAAATAAATTTTCATTTACATTTATTATTTTAGTGAATGAAACAAGCGATGAGGCTAATAAACAACCGCAACAAACTACTACATCTAAGCCCCCGCCCATTTTCGTTCATGGTGTTCTAGACTACAATAAAATGACAAAAAATTTACTTTCCGTCGCTGAAGAGGAACAATACTCGACCAAAAGTCTGCACAATAACGTCGTCAAAATTACCACAGCTACCCCTGACACCTACCGTAAGATGATCAAACACATGCAGGAAAATAAAATTATACATCACACGTACCAGATGAAGGAAAATCGCCCATATAGAGTAGTTCTAAAACACCTACACCACACTACTCCAACAGATGATATTAAAAAAGCCCTTAAAGAAGCAGGACACACAGTTAGAAATATTATGAATTTAAAAAATAAACTAACCAAAGACCCATTGCCAATCTTTTACATCGATCTTGAACCAGCTACTAATAACAAGGAAATCTACAACATAAAATCACTACAAAATAAACATGTATTATTCGAACCACCCAAAATAAGCAAAGACATAGTACAATGTACCCGTTGCCAGAGTTACGGACACACAAAGGGGTATTGTAATAGACCATTTGCCTGCGTAAAATGTGCTGGACCGCATGACACGAAAATCTGTCAAAAAACAAAAGCAACCCCAGCTAAATGCATTCTTTGCGAGGGACAACACCCAGCAAACTATAAAGGATGCACAATTTATCAACAGCTTCAAAATAAATACCAACCTGATAAGCAACACACAAACGTAAGACCCTCAAACTTAACAAGGCAAAACTTCCCACCCCTAAGGCAACAAGATAATCACCCCACTATCAACCGACCAATTCATCCATGTCCCTCCTATTCGCAAATAGTACAAAACCAGCCAGCCGAAGACGTTAGTCTTAAACAATTTCTAGATGAATTTAAAACCATGTTCAATCAACTATTACAGCAAAATAGCATGATATTAAACATGCTAACTACAGTGATCAATAAACTAATTAACTAATGGCTAAATTTCTAAAAATTGCGTTGTGGAATGCCAACGGGCTGCTTCAACGGAAGTTAGAAGTTGAAACTTTTCTACATGCCAATTGCATAGATATTTTGTTAATCTCAGAAACTCATTATACAACAAGATCACATTTCAAAATGCCCCATTTTACCATATATCACACAGAACACCCGGACGACACAGCCCATGGTGGCTCTGCTATAATAATTCGCAATACTATCAAACATCATGAATTACCAAGCTTTCAAACAGATTACTTACAAGGGACCATAATACAAGTAGAAAAACTTCCAATGCCAATAGTAATTTCCGTCGCTTATTGCCCGCCACGCCACAACATATCCAAACAAATGTTCCAACCCTATTTTGAGCAACTAGGACCTAGATTCTTAGCAGGTGGCGACTACAACGCTAAAAATACACACTGGGGCTCGCGTTTAACAACTACAAAAGGTAGAGAACTATACAAACTTATGGCAGATAACAATTATAGTTTCCTATCGACGGGCAGTCCAACATATTGGCCAACTGACCCCAATAAAACACCAGATCTGCTTGACTTCTTTGTCACCCATGGTATGTCCTCAAACTACATGGACATCGTTCCCAGTTACGACATTTCATCTGATCACACCCCCGTAGTAGTCTCAGTAAGTGCAACTATACTTTACAAAGAACCCACACCTACTCTCAGCAATATAAAAACCAACTGGGAAACTTTTGAATCACATATTAATGAAAATCTTAACATGAACCTGGCATTAAAAACAAACGAAGACTTAGAATATGCAACTAACCACTTAATAACAACTATTCAGGAAGCCGGTTGGAAATCAACACCTCAGTCCTACAACCACAAAATCAATACACCTAATATCCCAGCTGAAATAATGGAAATAGTAAGGGAAAAAAGAAGAGCAAGGGCAGCCTGGCAGCGTAGTCACAACATTGCAGACAAAACTATATTTAACCAACTGAATAACAAACTAAGAAGAAGACTTCAACAGATTCGCAATGAAACTTTTCAACTTTATACAACCACACTCTCTGTACAAGATCAGTCAATATGGAGGGCAACTAGAGGGATCAAACGTCCCAAAGAGCACATACCACCACTACAAGATGCAACAGGATTATGGGCGAAAACTGATAAAGAAAAGGCTGAAGCCTTCGCGCTGCACCTTCAAAATACCTTTGAACCTAATTCTAATGAATCAGACCAGGAGGTTGAACATTATCTAGAAACTCCATTGCAATTATCACCCCAAATAAAGAGTTTCACTATCCACGAAATTGAAACCCAAATAAAACTATTTCCTAACCAAAAATCTCCAGGACATGACCTTATAACAGGAACTATATTAAAGCACTTACCTGAGAAAGGACTTCGTTATCTCCAAATCCTGTTCAATAGAATACTATGTCTCGCATACTGGCCATCATTACTCAAATTTGCCCAAATTATTTTAATCCTTAAACCGGGTAAACCTCCGACTCAAATAAAATCCTTCCGACCTATTAGTTTACTTCCGATAATTTCCAAGCTGCTTGAAAAATTAATATTAAAACGCATTAATGAAAGTGAACTTCAACGTGAGTGGCTACCAGATCATCAGTTTGGATTCCGATCCCAGCATTCAACAATCCAACAATGTCATCGATTAACACACATAATACGCGGTGCACTTGAAGACAAAACTTACTGTTGTGCAGTGTTCCTAGATGTGAGTTGTGCATTTGACAAGGTTTGGCACAGAGGTTTATTGTATAAAATAAAAAAACTACTTCCATACCATTACTACCTGCTTTTGCGCTCCTACCTGGACAAACGATTCTTTCAAACCAAACTCGGTAACGACACCTCCCAGATATATAAAATTAATGCGGGTGTCCCTCAGGGTAGTGTGCTCGGGCCTCTATTGTACCTATTATATACAAGTGACCTTCCTATCACAGATCAAACAAGTACAGGGACGTTCGCTGATGACACATCAATCCTGTCGTGCAATGAAGACCCGAACACAGCAACCGAACTACTCCAAGAACATTTAAACCAGCTTGAAAAGTGGCTAAATAAGTGGAAAGTAAAGGTAAACGAGGATAAATCGGTCCAAGTCACGTTTACAATGAAACACTCAACGTGTCCGCAAGTCTACTTAAACAATAAACCGATCCCTCAGGCAGACGAAGTCAGGTATCTAGGTCTACACCTCGATAAACGTTTAACGTGGAGATCTCATATAAGAAAAAAACGAAAAGAAATGGATCTACGCCTAAAAAAATTATATTGGCTCCTTGGGAGAAACTCAGCACTTGCAATAGATAGCAAACTGTTAATCTACAAAAGCATAATTCGTCCCATCTGGATCTACGGTTGTGAATTATGGGGATGCGCCAGCAAATCAACAATAGATATAATACAACGTTTCCAGTCCAAGACCCTGAGGATGATATCCAATGCTCCCTGGTTTGTGTCAAATGCAACCATCCACAACGATTTCAACATCCCATTAGTAGCTGATTCTATAAAAAGAAAAGCTGAAAAACATCATTACACTGTTGAAAATCACCCGAATATAACAGTCAACGTCCTAGTCCAGGAACCCGAAACCAGAAGACTAAGAAAAAAGTGGCCAATAGACTTAACGAACTAAAGTAGGAAATTCACCAGTGGGTGCTTTCTCCTCATGACTTTTATTAAATAATTTAATAACATAAAATTAGCTCATAGAATTACTGTATTTATTCCGATTGCTAATAAAATGAGTTTAAAAAAAAAAAAGATTTACAATCATAAGTGCACTTGAAT